>JAXIVJ010008671.1:0-54433 GCA_036785665.1 Chirona hameri
TCAGCGTGAGGGACCCTGGTTCAAACTGTGGCGTTCTCAGTCGGCCTTAGATCGCCCTTGGCCGGTCTGTGGGGATCCCTGCTAGGCCCTTCAAGACCGATCTTACAAGGCCTCGGTGGGCCCAACAGACCCATAGAGGCATGGGTGGAGCTTTTTCAAGAAAGTTAGTGGGACAAAAATTAATTTTGCTTGGTTGTTTTGCTTGGTTGAGTTGAAAATGGCCATTTTAATGCCGGATGACCTCCAAATATGACGAGAGTTGGTGGGTTAAAGCACAAAGTTGGTGGGGCAGTGGCCCTACCATTTGAATAGGAAACTCTACCTATGCATAGAGGTCTCTTTTAAGCCAGATAAGAACCGTTTAAACCTTCTGGATACTTTCCCTTCCTTCAAATCACGACTTAAAAACATGTCGGATCTGAGGTTAACTTTTTATTTTCATTATTTACCCGCGCGCCCAACAACGCATTTTCATTATTTACCCAACCCTCAGCACAATAACACTTGTTTCGCTTGGGTAGGGCTAAAGGGGCCCTCAGTCTTGGAAAGGGGCCCTGACGCTCCGGGGGCCCATACAACTCTGGCCGCGGATACTACCTTGGCAAAATTCTGGGTACGCCTATCTCAGGCCTGGAATGGGCCCAAATGCCGTTTCGGATATTTATGGGGACTGCCGCCCCCCCCCCCCCCCCCCCCCGACCGGATGCACCTGTCTAGAAAAATGCTGGCTAAGCCCCTGGTCACCACCTGACCTTGACCTGAGATCGAATTAAAAAATTATCTAAAATGGTCGAGATGAATATATTTCGAAGTGCCTTGGCGAGACGAACACGATGGTGTCACAGTTATTGCCTTTTATGTATTAGGTAAAAACGTTATTTGCGAAAAACTGTTTTGCCATAAATAGCCTTTTTGACATTTGATCACCTCTGGAGCCTAAACTATTGACCGGAGCTAAAATTTGCTTTCGATTGTTTTTTTTTCTCGCTTGTTCCTAGCTATCATAGTTCTCGAGATATTTTGGAGTTTCTTGAGCAAAGTGCTAAAATTGTTTAATTTTTGCATAATTGACCCAATTTGACCTCGAAGATATTGACCTAGGGTCATGCAAATTTCGCAAAACAGAGTTCCCTACAGAACCTCCCACCCGGCAAATGTCGTTATTGTAGCTCTTATGGGGAGCGAGATCCTAGGGGGGGGGGGGGGGGGGCAGAGGAATCGCCCCCCCCCCTCCAGTGCGTGTAATTCTCAGAGGCTCGCTACTCGTTACTCGAACCTCACCTTTATTCTAAACTAGTGCCGCCAGCTTGCCGCCGGCCTATATCGTCTGACGAACATTGTCAACGTTTCGCGGCATCAGGATCGGGAGACAGCTACCTTTATCGCAGTCATTGCGCATTGTGCCGCATTAAGCAACAGCCCTACAGGTACGATATTTGGCAGCCCTTTACGCCATATGACATTCGTTTTTTACGTGTGCAATGCATTGATTGTGCTGGTGCGAATAAACCCAGGTGTGAAGAGCAACAAGTATAGGAAAAAGGTAACGAAGTAATGGAGTAACGCAGTAACGGAGTAACGCAGTAACGGAGTAACGAACTAAAAAGTAACGAAGTAACGGACCACAAAAATAACTTCCGTTACTGTAAAACAAATGTAACGAGTCCGTTACTTCGTTACTAAAAAAAGTAACTTCGTTAGTAACGGAGTAACGGAGTAACGGATTAAAGGACCGCTGCCCACCTATGCCTGTCAATTGCCAATTTATAACTGTCTGCCTCAACAGGCTATCCCTATCATTACATTAATAAATCAGTATCAGGGTTCCAACTCCCAACTATCCAATACATTTTAAAATAAGGAATACAAAATTCACAGTAAAACTCAGGAAAAATAGTGGAAAAACAGTATCCATAGGGTGTCGTTTTCAACCAAAATGTCACAATGCTAGGACACTGCATTCAAATTTCAAACGACATAGATACTACATGTATTTCATTTTATGTTACCTGTTACCTGGCTGTTTTACTGTGTGTACATGCTTCAGGTTAATATCAGCTGCAATGTCTCAAGACGGAGAAGCTTCAATGCCAGGAGAGGTTCATCCTCCTACAAGCACAGCAACAGGAAAGACTCTCAATCAAGGGAAGGTTTCTAGAGGCATCCCCACATCTCGTGCCTTGAAGCCACCAAACAGTATACCCAAGCCACTCTCACGCCCGTCCTCTGTCAAAAGTTCAAAACCCATCACAGAATCAAAAGAAAATGATGCCGCACCCAAGGCGGCTACCCGAGCCCGTCCGGTGGGAGGTCACCCGCCTGCCTGCCGTCCTCTCGGTGCCTCTGCCACGACATCCAAGCCTCGCCCCGGCAGTGTCCGCACCACCACAGGGAGTGCAGCAGCGGCATCCCAGTTGGCCAGGACGGCGCGGAAGCCGGCGGCCGTCACCCGGCCCGCGGCGCCGCCGTCCGGTGCCGGAGACGATGCTGAGAAGGCGGGCCGGCCGCTGGTGAAGCCTGGTCAGGCGGCGGCGGCGGCGGCGGCGCGCCGGGGCCGGCCGCGGCCGCGCGGTCTGGCCACGGTCGGCGGCGCCGCGCCCCTGTTCGCCGCGCCAGGAGACACCAGCCAGCTGCACCCGACCGTCATCAAGGCGGCCAGACGCACCGGCCAGCTGAACCTCTCCAGCCGCGACCTCGCTGACGGTGAGACCGGAGACGGCACGGACCGCTGTGACAGCTGAGTCGGCACGGACCGCTGTCACAGCTGAGACGGCTCGGCCCGCTGTGACAGCTGAGACGGCACGGACCGCTGTGACAGCTGAGACGGCACGGACCGCTGTGACAGCTGAGACGGCACGGACCGCTGTCACAGCTGAGTCGGCACGGACCGCTGTGACAGCTGAGACGGCACGGACCGCTGTCACAGCTGAGACGGCACGGACCGCTGTGACAGCTGAGACGGCACGGACCGCTGTCACAGCTGAGTCGGCACGGACCGCTGTCACAGCTGAGTCGGCACGGACCGCTGTGACAGCTGAGACGGCACGGACCGTTTTGACAGCTGAGACAGCACGGACCGCTGTCACAGCCGAGTCGGCACGGACCGCTGTGACAGCTGAGTCGGCACGGACCGCTGTCACAGCTGAGTCGGCACGGACCGCTGTGACAGCTGAGACGGCACGGACCGCTGTCACAGCTGAGTCGGCACGGACCGCTGTCACAGCTGAGACGGCACGGACCGCTGTCACAGCTGAGACGGCACGGACTGCTGTGACAGCTGAGTCGGCACGGACCGCTGTCACAGCTGAGTCGGCACGGACCGCTGTCACAGCTGAGACGGCACGGACCGCTGTGACAGCTGAGACGGCACGGACCGCTGTGACAGCTGAGTCGGCACGGACCGCTGTGACAGCTGAGTCGGCACGGACCGCTGTGACAGCTGAGACGGCACGGACCGCTGTGACAGCTGAGACGGCACGGACCGCTGTGACAGCTGAGACGGCACGGACCGCTGTGACAGCTGAGACGGCACGGACCGCTGTGACAGCTGAGACGGCACGGACCGTTTTGACAGCTGAGACAGCACGGACCGCTGTCACAGCCGAGTCGGCACGGACCGCTGTGACAGCTGAGTCGGCACGGACCGCTGTCACAGCTGAGACGGCACGGACCGCTGTCACAGCTGAGACGGCACGGACCGCTGTCACAGCTGAGTCGGCACGGACCGCTGTGACAGCTGAGACGGCACGGACCGTTTTGACAGCTGAGACAGCACGGACCGCTGTCACAGCCGAGTCGGCACGGACCGCTGTGACAGCTGAGTCGGCACGGACCGCTGTGACAGCTGAGTCGGCACGGACCGCTGTGACAGCTGAGACGGCACGGACCGCTGTCACAGCTGAGTCGGCACGGACCGCTGTCACAGCTGAGACGGCACGGACCGCTGTCACAGCTGAGACGGCACGGACTGCTGTGACAGCTGAGTCGGCACGGACCGCTGTCACAGCTGAGTCGGCACGGACCGCTGTGACAGCTGAGACGGCACGGACCGCTGTGACAGCTGAGACGGCACGGACCGCTGTGACAGCTGAGTCGGCACGGACCGCTGTGACAGCTGAGTCGGCACGGACCGCTGTGACAGCTGAGACGGCACGGACCGCTGTGACAGCTGAGACGGCACGGACCGCTGTGACAGCTGAGACGGCACGGACCGCTGTGACAGCTGAGACGGCACGGACCGCTGTGACAGCTGAGACGGCACGGACCGCTGTGACAGCTGAGACGACGACTGTTTGTGACCACTTTAAATCCACACAACTGTAGCATGGGTACGATGACAGCGGTGGTGCAGTTAATACCTTTCAGTGAACAGATTACTGTATCAGTTACTGTATCAGCAGCTACAGTGATATATTTGCAGGTAAATGTGGTTCTATGCAGTACTGCATTTTGGTATAACCATGACGATAGACGGTAGCTGATTTGAGAAAGTAGCGTCGCTTCTTTTCTTGCGGACTTCCCGGCCCACGAATTGCTGACCGTCGCCACCTGTGCCGCAGTGCCGGCGAAGGTGTGGCGCATCAATGATATTGACAACGAGGAGGCGAAGCAGCTGACGATGGAGATGGACGGAGGCGGCGAGCAGCGCTGGTGGGATCAGAAGCCGCTCACCAAGCTGCTGCTCTGCGGCAATCGGCTGGCGCAGCTGTCAGACGAGCTCGGACTGCTCACCCACCTGACCACGCTCGACGTGAGTCAGGGGAGGGACAGGGGAGCCCAGAGGAGGGACAGGGGAGCCCAGAGGAGGGACAGGGAAGCCCAGGGTAGGGACAGGGGAGCCCAGGGGAGGGACAGGGGAGCCCAGGGGAGGGACAGATCGACAAAAATGCTGCTCACTTATGGAAACTTCAAATCATGCTATGAGAGACAACATATAACAGCAAGTATTTGTGTGTGAAAGCTTCTGAGGATCGCGGGTTTATATGATAAGGTCTGTAGCGTTGATGGGTTTTAATAAACTCGCGACTCAAACTTCGACTCCAGGTTCCATTTAAGCGAACTTGCTACTCCGATTTACCCGAACTCCGACCCCAACACGCATGTATATGTCGCATTCACATTATTGTGTAATTTAGCTGCTCATGCACTTTACATGAAGAACTTGTTGTCTGTGCTGTTTCACACGTATACGGGAGCAACACCTGCGTCGGACTGTTTATACCAGACCCCGGCGCGCGTCGCCTCACTGCCGGTTGTTCCGCTGGTCGCAGGTGCACGACAACGCGCTGACGGTGCTGCCGGAGTCGATCGGCGAGCTGCAGGCGCTCACCCGGCTGGTGGTCAGCCACAACCAGCTGCGCCAGCTGCCCGGCCAGCTGTTCGGCGTGGTGTCACTGCGCCAGCTGCTGGCCGACCACAACCGTCTGGAGCAGCTGCCCGACCAGACCGGCGACTGTCTGGACCTGGAGCTGCTGGTAAGGGAGGTGGGAGACTGCTGGTAAGGGGCAGGTGGTGGCGAGAGGGGGGAACGCTCTCTGATGGGGTACTACCTAGCGAGCTGAGCTGGGGGGGGGGGGGGGGGGGGGGGCATGCACCAATTTGTCTTTGTAGGGGATGACTAAAGCGCGGCCGTGCTGAGCCTTGCGCAGGTGTGTAGATACCAGTGTTGATATGACAGTGATTGACCTGTTTTGCGGTATACATATGCAATAAATTATGCTGACTACTATGTTAACGACCTGCTAATGGTTCACGGATCAAACTGTAAACTGGGTTTATGTTTTTGCCACCTTTCTCTAGACATGGGTGTTGTATGTTTGAGAGTTTGCAGTACAGCGATTCCTTAGCAAATTAAAGTATCCAGCGATTCTTCAGCATTTCCTAGTCGAGCATGCCATTGCCGAACCCGCCGCCTCCGGGGTAAATTTATCTCACTGCTCTCACGGACTGCTGACCGCTGACCGCTGACCGCTGACTGCTGACCGCTGACCGCTGACCGCTGACCGCTGACTGCTGACTGCTGACTGCTGACCGCTGACCGCTGACCGCTGACCGCTGACCGCTGACCGCTGACCGCTGACCGCTGACCGCTGACCGCTGACCGCTGACCGCTGAACGCTGAACGCTGACCGCTGACCGCTGACCGCTGACCGCTGACCGCTGAACGCTGACCGCTGACCGCTGACCGCTGACCGCTGACCGCTGACCGCTGACCGCTGACCGCTGACCGCTGACCGCTGACCGCTGACCGCTGACCGCTGACTGCTGACTGCTGACTGCTGACTGCTGACTGCTGACCGCTGACCGCTGACCGCTGACTGCTGACTGCTGACCGCTGACCGCTGACCGCTGACCGCTGACCGCTGACTGCTGACTGCTGACCGCTGACCGCTGACCGCTGACTGCTGACTGCTGACCGCTGACCGCTGACCGCTGACTGCTGGCCGCTGACTGCTGACTGCTGACCGCTGACCGCTGACCGCTGACCGCTGACCGCTGACTGCTGACTGCTGACTGCTGACTGCTGACTGCTGACTGCTGACCGCTGACCGCTGACCGCTGACCGCTGACCGCTGACCGCTGACCGCTGACCGCTGACCGCTGACCGCTGACCGCTGACCGCTGACTGCTGACTGCTGACTGCTGACCGCTGACCGCTGACTGCTGACCGCTGACCGCTGACCGCTGACCGCTGACCGCTGCCGTGTCTCCAGGACGTATCACACAACTGTCTGACGACGCTGCAGACCGGCCTCGGCTACCTGCACCGGCTGACGCGGCTGGCCGCCTCCGACAACCTGCTGCAGACGCTGCCAGACGAGATCGGCTCCATGACCAGTGAGTGGCGCCGAGACGCGGAGAGACTGAGCTACGGAGACAGAGAGACGGTAACTTGGAGACGTGACACAGAGGCACGTGTACAATGTACATGGTGATTGGTTACACGTTGACACGGAGACGCGGAGACACAGACCCGGAGACACAGAGACCAGGAGACGCGGAGTCACGGTGACGCGGAGACACGGTGACGCGGAGACAGAGACACATACCCGGAGACGCGGAGACGCGGAGACACAGACCCGGAGACACATACCCGGAGACGCGGAGACACAGACCCGGAGACGCGGAGACACAGACCCGGAGACGCGGAGACACAGACCCGGAGACGCGGAGACACGGAGACCCGGAGTCACAGACCCGGAGACGCGGAGACACAGAGACCAGGAGACGCGGAGACACAGAGACCAGGAGACGCGGAGACGCGGAGTCACGGTGACTCGGAAACACTTCTGTGTATTGATGGTGTAAACCGTCCATTGGTATTTGATAACTCATACGATGGCTCCGTAATAAGTATCCTAACTTAATCAGCAATGTGGATCACCGCTTGCTTGCTCGCTTGACGGCGTCCTTTGCCATCGCTGCTTGTAATCTTGCCGCGGTGTCTGTTTTCTGTTTCTGATCGGGGCCTCTCAGCTTATCTCGCTGCCGGTGCCCACTAACCGTTTTGGCTCGTCCTGGACGCCCTGGCTTTGTCATGGGTGCCAGCGTGTGCCGCTTTCGGGCGTGTGTGGTGTGAGGTGATGCCGATCTATGTGCTTCTCTGTGGCCACTAACGCAGCCGTCGTTGCCCCAGGCGCCGGTCACCATGGAGGAGGTAAGGTGTGCTGTCAGTGACAGTGGCATGCCCCCCCCCCCCCCCTCTCCTCTCCCTTTCTTCCCGGCCGAGCCCACCGCTTGCTAGAGCCGCGTCACCCGACCCACGTCGACCCACTTTCACGACTGGTGCACGTTCCAGCGGCATCCACTGCATTCACCATCAGTAAATGCGTCATGAACAGCATGCCAATTTAGAACCGATTGTGCCTGTCTGCGACTGCGGCATATGTCTCTTTGTTAGCGTTTCTCTGCTGTGTTACTACGAACTTGTACGTTCCAGATTGTAAGAGCCAGTTTAATTTAATTTAAAGATTATCTGACTTCCGTTGTGCGGTGATGCGTCAGCGAATGCAGCGTACTTGTTAGATAGTGCTAGTGGCATTGTGCTGAACAACTACCAATGCTACACCTGATATCACTGTATTACAGTATTTGTTAGATAGTGCTAGTGGCATTGTGCTGAACAACTAATCCAGCGCTACACCTGATATCGTTGTATTATGGAGTATAACTATTCCCTGCTAGTTGTTTCTCTCCGTTGTCATATATGCTGCATTTAACCCTTGTTCCCTGGAAATTTTGTCCTGTTGGATATTTGTATTTTGTATTCACATATGGTTCACATATGGTTTAGGTATGGTTCTCTGACATATCTTCCGTTTTTTTTCTTAATATTTTAGAAAAATTTGATTTTGTGATAATAAAAAAACGTTTGAGTTTTTGGGAGTAAAAAACAGAAATTTAACAAATCCGAGATAGCCAGTATAGCCAGAAAGCCAGCCCTTGCAATTTGCTATCTTTGTTGTTTTTCGAAACACACTTACGTTGATTTACTTTCACATTTAATTTCATTCATCACATTTATTTTCCCTTTTGAACACCTTTTCAGTTTCTCTGAGGTGCTGTCCCTTAACTCGCCATTGACGTTTAACGCCCCCCCCCCCCCCCCCTGATTAATTTTCGCAATAGCTGAAAAAACTAATAGCGCTATCAACGTGAAACGTCGGGTACCTTCTTATAAATCATTGTTACGTCTTGTGTGCAAAAATGAAGAAATTTCGTTGCTTTGTTTTCCAGTTATAGCAAATTTAGTGACGTCACTACACACTAGTTTTACGCCAAAATCAGCTAAACTTCGCCAGGCCGTACAAATGCCACATTTGAAGCAAAATGCAATCGAAAAACAACAAAGATAGCAAATTGCAAGGGCTGGCTTTCTGGCTATACTGGCTATCTCGGATTTGTTAAATTTCTGTTTTTGACTCCCAAAAACTCAAACGTTTTTTTATTATCACAAAATCAAATTTTTCTAAAATATTGAGGGAAAAAAACGGAAGATATGTCAGAGAACCATACCTAGGCAACTACCATACCAATTTTCTAACTGATATCTCCATTTTTGACTGACTTGTGACATCTAAAGTATGGGTAACTCATGACGTCATATTTTGAAATTGCGTTTTTGGGCTTTTATTGACCAGATACAGACAAATAAATGCCAGCATTGTATTCCTGAGAGAAAACTTGTCCATAAGCATGCCTTCTTTTTTATATTTATCAATTTTAAATGTTGACCTTCAGTGACCTGAACTTGACCTGAACTTGACAATAACTTCACGTAAATGAATTCAGTTGGTAAAATGACTATCAGTATCAAATTCTTGTTCGTAGATAACCCATAACACATGTGTTGCATGACTTTCGTAGATATTTTGCGCATAGTGATTTTTTTTGTGACCCGACCTTGGCCTTGACCTTTGCCAACAATCTCGCTTTAGCCCATGCGGGATGTGTATAATACATTTGGCAGCACTTTGGGTGATCAGGGTCGTAATCGATGGCTTTTGCTGGAAAGTATGGCCCATAAACTAAAATACGTCGATTTTGACCTTTGACCTGACCGTGACCTGACATTTTACCGCACTTTGATATTTTTTAGCATGCTTTAGATTCATCTCATTGAGAGCTTTCGAATTCCGCCTTGCGTGTCTCGCTGCGATCAATGGTTCGGAAGATAACCATGGGGCGTTTAACGCCCCCCCCCCCCGCCCCGTCAACGGCGTTCGGCTGAGACCCCAGTCAATGCCGGGTTAAGTGCGGGCCCTATGCATCCCGGTAAAAAGGCTGTGAAATACTAACTTATCGCAGATATCTCAATCTGGCAGAGAATCTGAAGGACACTCCATTGCATACGACCAATGTTGTCGTCTGTTCTGAACTCATTCGAGCCTTGTACTGTGCTCTGATTGTAGCGCTAGATGATTTGCTTGGTATTTACTAGGTGAACTTGTAGCAATTCACGTGAGGCACGCTTGCCGCTCGCTTTCTACTTCAGTGAGTTAGGCTAGATTGGTACCTATGCATTATCTGGTGTTTGTGCATGCAAATCGGTCTGCGATGAAGCAGTGTGCTTGGGTTATGACTGCCGTATTCTACTTTTATCCACCATATTTTTGTCTGGATACTAGTTTGTCAGTATCCAGAGGGGAGCTATCTTTATCAGCTAAAACATCTGCTGGTTCCTTTCTGGTTCCTTTCTGGTTCCAGCTTGTTCGACAACAGCTGGTTGAAAAAGCTTGTTGAACAACAGCTGGTTCCTTTCTCAGCGCCCGCCGGCTAAGTAAATCGGGTCCAAACTGCGGGATATATCGGCCGCATCTGATTAGTAGCATCGTACAGACAGCCTTAGGCGGTGTGGCAATGCGCAATTTCACTAGGCTTCAAAGTTATAACTCTAAAAAGTAGATCAGCATTTAAATACGCGAGCAGTAAAAGCCCACTGTGAACTTGCGTCACTTAGAAGTCTCAGTGAAAATTTGAAGTGTTCTTGGGAGTTTGTCAGTTATCCGAACTGCATGTCAAGCTAATTACAGATAGTCTCATATCCTGCTTTGTGACAGTGGATGACAGCGACGGGCTGTGCTCGGGCTTCACTCAACTTTGACTGAAGTAAGTCAGGGTGATTTCTACTCAGAATATATTGAAGTATTAATCGAGTTTGGGCTGAGCCGACCACCCCAACAAATATGTAAATCACAATCCTGATGGTGGTATGACGTAGAATGTGGGACGACCGTCACATTTGTCGCCGACTCTGACGCCTCTGTCGGGTGCTTTGCGAACTAACGGTTGCCGCTGCGGCCGGCAGGTTTGCGTCAGCTGGACCTGGCGCGCAACCGTCTGACGGCGGTGCCCGCCTCCCTGGGCCAGCTCTATCAGCTGGAGGTGCTGGACCTGCGACAGAACCAGCTCACCGAGCTGCCGGAGCTCACCGACTGCCACGCGCTCAAGGAGCTCCATGTCGGCTTCAACCACATCAAGGTCAGCGCACATGTCAGATTTCCGGTCGTCAGATTTACAGTAGCAATTTGTGTGCAAGTTGATGACCAACGCTCCCATCCAGAGATGTTTCTAGGAATGGGTTTGTAGCAAAGGTGATTAATTTCACTGGAACCATTCATTTAAAGGGAATGTTTCACCTTTCTTAAAGTTGTCAAATATACGCTGGTGGTAGAACATATAAAGTAAGTGCTGCTGAAAACGATGGTGATATTTTTCACTCGAAAAGTCACTTAGCTTGATACAAATTAAGTTTTTAGATTTGGGTGAAGGACGTCATTATTGAGCTATAGACCGCCGCTGATTGGCTGACAAAGCGGGATTGGCTGAAACAGTGGCTGTCAGCCAATCAGCGTCTGCACCAGCCTGGAGTCATTTTGCAAATGGTAAATTAAATTGCTTAAAAACGACTAAGTTTTCGGGTAAAATGATCTTTAGTAATTTAGACATGTCAATAACGGCCCAAGATATTGGCTATCTCAGTTTAAAGCTAATACAAAGGTGAAACATTCCTTTTAAATTAGCGCTTCATTCTGCAGCGCTTAGTTGTGGTGGTCGGCGCGCATCATTTCGCTTCAGAACATCATTTTCACCTCAAAAGGTGGGCCGCCCCCGGGTGGACTCGAACCACCAACCTTTCGGTTAACAGCCGAACGCGCTAACCAATTGCGCCACGGAGGCTCGTGGTGCGGATCTGAAATGCATTGCAATTCATATTCGCGTTCGCTCAGTGAATCAGCAATTCATTGAATCGGCCAGTTACTCAAAGGGAAAATCGAAGTTTATTCACAGTCTGTGAATGGGTCATTAATAATTACTATTTCTTCTGTCCCTCAACAGTGATTTAATCCCACGTCACTGCGCCCTTCAACTCCAAAACACTACCACAATCCCACCTCATTAAACATCCGATAGGTGTACTTTCTTCTTGCTTGTTTATGGAAAACGGGCCAAGCATTCTGAGGGAGAACATTTCGAGTTCACCGAAATGTCGAGATATCATTAAAGTTTGTGTTTACTTTTCATTTAGTGGTCCGGTTCAGACAGTGGCGTACCCAGGATTTACTCCAGGAGGGGGAAATTTTTGATCAGGGGGCATAAGGTACCCCACCAAAAAAATCACCGGATTTGGCACAATATATTTTTAGAGGGGCATATTTTCAACATTGTTTTCAACAAAAACAATATTTTTCTTCGAAATAGGGTCCTCCGGGGGGCTTTTGTCAAGGGGGCACGTACTGACCTTCAGAGGGTGGGGGCAATTGCCCCCCCCCCCCCCTCCTTCCTTGAGTACGCCTATGGGTTCAGATAGGTCAGCTCCCGACATCTCGTCTGGGCGCGGCGTTGGCCACGTTCCCTTGGTCTGCAACCTGATCAGTGATCAGTGGTCAGTGGTCAGTATCGGACGCTCTCAGACTGCCTCCGGCCAGCACCGACTGGTGGCGGATAACCCGCGCCCCCGGGTGTTGGCGGGCGTCAGATCCCAGGCTGGCAATGCTAATTGCTAGTTGCCACATACGTCCGTTCTGGCCTCAGCTCCATTTGTATCATCACATTTGCAGATAAAATTAATTATGTAACCTGAGAGGAAAAAAAACTGATCTTCTCTAGGCGAAGTGTTGCTATTTTCTGGTAAACGAGTGTCCGCGGCAAAAGTGTACTCATGCTTGGAAGGGACTATCCAGACTGGTTATTGATTCAACTGTTTTGGAACGATTCAATCATGATTCATTTTGGAATCTGAATGATTCAATCACCCTTCGATTCACGGATACAATTTTGAGAATTGATTCATTCTGATTCAAAGAATCAAAACAAATATTTTAATTGATTCACGTTTGATTCAACATTTGAATATATGAGGTGAATTATGTCAAATCAATAAAAATGGAAACATGCATATATATGATCATTAAAGCGTTGGTACAGCAATAGTAGTTCAGTATAATTGAATGTAGCCACTGGGACTCCATGTATTTTGACAGTTTACCAGTGTACTTGAATCGTTAAATCTTTGGATTATATCAGCCTTGATTTGATGCGGGTTTTGATTCAATCACGATTCATGAATAAAAATATCTGGTGGTGAATCAATTATGTTCTGATTCAATGAATTTTTATTGAACGATTCCAATCGATTCAATCAGTGTCGAATCAATAACCAGTCTGGGACTATCCCACCTTAACATTATATTTGAGTTGAGATAGCCATTGTGATGGCTTGGCATTGAAATTAAGTATGGTAGCAGTTAAAACAACCACAATGATCTAATAAAAAAGATATTAGAGTTGTATTTTGACATCGGTAAAAAATAAGGCCCATGTGTATTTGAATAGGGCCTCTAAACCGACAGCGTCGTCTCTCTTTACCCAACTGGTAATGATAGTCGACTTGTTTTAAGGTGAACCTTGGAGATATTTGCTACGTTTCAATGGTTTAGTAGTTGGTTTGTTTTGTATTCAAAGCGCCAGAATTGTCTCGAAATAATTGTGCCCATACTTTGGCAGCGTAAAGGATTTCTGTGTAGCTCTCTAGAGCTCAATATGACGTCATCGACCCAAATATTAAAACTTATTTTTGTGTTAAATTGAGCACTGTTTGCGAGAAGCAAATGTCATAATCGTGTTCTGCAACAATTACTTCATATTGTGCACCACACGCGGCGTACATTTGACAACTTTTGGAAAGGTGGGACAGTCCCTTTAAAGGGACTGTCCCACCTTTGTGAAAGTTGTCGAATCACACTTAATTGTATGTCTACATGTCAGGCGAGGTCAGCTGAACATGTTCGGGAACTTTTTTCCCGAAAAAAAATGTTTATCTTGGAAGATATTCAACTTTTAGTTTTAAGCGGAAAGTTGGGTTGGTGACGTCATATTGTATTTTTTTTTAATAATAGGGAAATCCTTTGTGCTGCCAAATGTATGGCACAATTTTTTTGTCGATATCTATTGCGCAGAAAAAGCGAACCACCCGGTGTCTAGATTGGCTTAGATTGCGAACCACCCGTGGATCGAGAAATGAAAGACGAAAATATTCCAAGGCTGACCTTAAAACAAGTCGACTATCATTACCAGTTGGGTAAAGAGACGACGCTGTCGGTTTAGAGTCCCTATTCAAATACACATGAGCCTTATTTTTACAAATGTCAAAATAAAACTCTAATATATTTTTTATTAGATCATTGTGGTTGTTTTAACTGCTACCATGCTTAATTGCAATGCCAAGCCATCAAAATAGCTATCTCAACTCAAATATAATGTTAAGGTGGGATAGTCCCTTTAAAGGGAAATATTGACCTTTGTATATATTTGTATGCATTATCTTATGTAACATGTATGGTATTCAATTGATCGAGTCTGAATTTAATAATAAATCACAACTTTTCCATTTCTAACATTATTTTTGAGGAAATTAAAACAAATGCAAAAATTGCATTCAGTTTGGTTGCATTCGTATTCCCGTTATTCAACCAGTCGCAAGTTTGAAAATGTGATAACGATGCATGGCGACAGTCTTCCCCAGACAGCCTTTATCATCAAAATGTGCGCTGGGCGTCGCCCCCGGGTGGACTCGAACCACCAACCTTTCGGTTAACAGCCGAACGCGCTAACCAATTGCGCCACGGAGGCCTGGAGACATGCTTAAATTTAGCTTCAGCCAATTCGCTTTCGCTCGTCCTTCCGTGGTATATGGGGAAAAAATCTGAATATGAGTGGTCCGGCCCGGCCCGTGGCGACGCTTTTGACAAGCTAATATCTCTGCAACCGCACGTCCGATTGACAAGCGGACTTCTTTGCTGAGCAGCCCCATCCAACCTACCCTGTTTGAGACCAGTGCCGACTCACGTGAGTGACTACCACTGCGCGTGGCGCGTGAGGGGTGTTGGAAGGTGTTCCCTCGCAATAACTCCGCAACTGCTGAGCCCATTGTGTTCAAATTTGGTGTGTGGTTACTGGTTAGGGACCTCTCAGCCACCACTTTCCCACAAGTCAGGGGTGGGGTGCCTCTTCACGTGCACACCCCTATTATATATATCAGGAACGGCTGAGCCGATTGTTCAATTTTTTTGCGTGGTTAGGGACCTCTCAGTCGCCACTTTTCCACAAGTCAGGGGTGGGGTGCTTCTGCACGTGCGCACCCTTTTTGTATCTCAGAAACTACTTGCCCGATCGAGTTGAAATTCACCATACATTTTCTTCGCGCTCGCTCGTTCATCGCCAACTTCGACGTCTTACTGGTCTTATCCTGGATGCCTTACATTCCATTTACATCTCCCAGTGTAGTGTGTTCCAATGCGAGCTCATATCGACATTTTCCCCACACTATTGGATAGGAAAGCAAAAAGCAGCCACTAACCTTCCCAATGCAAGGATTACACGGATGAAAGGGAGCTGTTCTTGAGTCGATTCGTGACAGAACGAAGACGTATTAGTCAGTTGTATATCAGTTCGCAAGACCCACCTACACCAGTTCACCAGTTCACCTACATCAGACGTATTAGTTCACCAGTTCATTAGTTCACCTACATCATAGTACAAAAATCCACGCTTGAAACATGATCGGGGCTTGGGAATTGGTGTAAAAGAGAATGGTAGCGGTGGATTGGGGTTTTAGGGCGCCGCAACTCTTGTGGTTATATCACTGAGGAGTTATTACTCAGCAATGTTAAAATCGGCAACGCGACCTGCGGCGCTAGCTTCATTTAGGGATGGCAATTGTAATGATGGCCTGAAAAGCCATCGAAATAATTATTGACATGTCCTAACAAATAACCCAAAATGCATCGGCCGGGAATCGAACCCGGGCCGCCCGCGTGGCAGGCGAGCATTCTACCACTGAACCACCGATGCTTGATGTTAACTCCATAGAGCCAGTGATGCGGATCACAGAGCCATGCACTGTGGCGTCACGACTTCTGAATGACAGTTCACAATACGACTGGCCAGGCGTGGCACGACGAGTTTTTCACTGCATTTGGGAATAGGTCTCGAATCTCGATGTCATTTTCCTTCACTGCGGCACAGTATAAGACCCTTTGTATCTGAGACCCGACTGTATGGCCTGTAATGCAAGCATCGGTGGTTCAGTGGTAGAATGCTCGCCTGCCACGCGGGCGGCGCGGGTTCGATTCCCGGCCGATGCATTTTGCTCCTCAGATGATGTCGTGAAAGATGTTCTTTGACCCGCCCAGTTTCATACACCGCAGCCATTTTATCGTCTTTGACAAGTCGAGCTGAATGTTGTATTTACACAACGTTGAAACGTTCGCAAGCCCTTGCAGTGTCGAAATACAAGGTTGTCGGTTGATAGTGGGCAAGCACCGAGTGCGTTTAGCGCGATGCTTGGTGAGATGGAAGTATTCTTAAAGGAAATAGTTCACCTTCAACAGTAGTTTTAAACTGAGATAGCAGTTTTGTAGCCCGTGTTGGGAAACCCCTATCAGCATGTTTTCTTGACTGAAAAGACTTTCCAGCCGAATATATTTGATTTTTTGGCGAAGGAATGTGGTGCTGGCGAGAAGAAAAAATTGTACTGGTTCTAGCCCGGGCAGAGGCTATGCCATCAGCCAATCAGATTGCAGCTGGTGCTAGCAAGCGAACGCCGGCCGCCGGTTGGTACATCTCCAATGCGAGTCTATCATCATGCGACTACTTTCGAATCTGATTGGCTGAACCATTTTTTACATTCGCGTGACGTCAGGACTCTTGACCCAGAGAGTATGCATATCATTTTGATAAACAATACAAATTTACGACCTTATGTCCTGAATCGTCGCGATATAAGGCCATTTCTGACAATATAAAGAGAAATTGTATTAAAAAAATACAATCAAATCGTGTTTGGTAAAACATTTCCAAGGTGAACTATTTCCTTTAAAGGGACTGCCCCACCTTCCCAAAAGTTGTCAAATGTACGCCGCTTGTGGTGAAAAATATGAAGTAATTGTTGCCGAACACGATTATGACATTTGTTTTTGACATACAGTGCTCAATTTCATAAAAGTTAAGTTTTCATATTTGGGTTGATGTCATATTGAGCTCTTAGAGAGCTACACAGAAATAATTTACGCTGACAAATTATGGCGCAATTATTTCGCGACAATTCTGGCGCTTTGAATACAAAGCAAACCAATTACCAAACCATTGAAACGTAGCAAATATCTCCAAGGTTTACCTTAAAACAAGTCGACTACCATCACCATTGGGTAAAGAGAGACGTCATCGGCTTTAGACCAGTATTCAAATCAAATACACGTAGGGTTTATTCTTTACAATTGTCAACACCAAGCTCGCATTTCTTTTCGATTAGACCTATGTGGTTGTTTTAATTGCTACCCAACTATATTTCAATGCAAATCCAACAACATGGCTATCTCAACTCAAATATAATGTTAAGGTCGGACGGTCCCTTTAAAAGGAAATAATGATCTTTTGATTTTGTTAGCAACAATTTCTTAGGCTACCGTTATGGTTTTAAAATTATTTTATTTAAATTTAAGAATTAAATCAAATTATTCACAAATTCAAAGTTGTAAGTTTGGAGAAAAAAGAACAAGTACCTTGTGTACTTCATGAAGGTCATTGACTAATTCGTCCTTCCCTACCATTGTTTACATCGAGTGCGGCATTTTTGGAGGCTCTGTGACGTTTCCGATCAAACTGATCCGTGAAGCAATCCGTGAAGCATCCGTGATGCATGACTGACTATCAGTATAAGTCATGAAGAACAACAACATGCAAACTATACCAACTCGAATGAAATAAGGGCGGAATTATTTGAACCCCAGGCAAGCAAGTATTCGCAAAGCACTCGGCACTGCGCCACAATAGCAAAAGGCGAGGGAAATGCATATTGGATACAATATTATTACGTCATAAGTTTCTGAAGTGTCAACTACTATGAAATACAGTGATAAAATACCTTTAATAATGATTAACAAGAAAATTCAAACTTTAAAAAAAAATGAATAAGTTTTTAATTAGCTTTCAACTCAAAATCAGATATATTGTGCAATGCTACACAAGAATGGCACCAGTGACGTCATTAACGAAGCTTGCTACGGGATTTGGGTATACTAAACGGGAATATGGGATGATAGCCTTTGACGATACCCCCGCTTCTCAGCATATAATCAGGAACAACTCGCCACAAATGGTTAAGTGCGCCGAGAAGCATGACAATGACTTTGTAAACAAATCGCCGACGCTAAATAGGTCGCCGTCGATGTGCATCGATGAGCTTCCGATTTCATTGCCAGTTTTGTGTTATTGTTTGTTAGTTTTTTGGGGGAAAATTCTTATTTTTCATGATAATATAAAGCATAGTGTTATATACAGCCACAGACAAATTATACAAAACTCCTAATGTTGAAAACAAATGAATCGATTTCCAAAAATTGAGGGTCGCAACCACTAACTATGCCGCCGTTGATGTGCATCGATGAGCTTCCAATTTTATTGCCACTTTTTCCAATCGCTGTTAGTTTTAGAGGATCGCCGGGCATATAATCACAACAAGCAGAACGCACAATTTATTTTCCACTCCATTGCGTAAAAAAGCAATACGGGAAAAGCCCGCAGTTTGATGAGGACCAAAAGTACTTGCAAGTACCGGTCGTTCAAAGTGTGGAACGCTTATCAACTATAACTTGAAATATCTTTCGGTAGGAAAGTGTTCATGCAAAATGTGATGAATTTACAATATATTTTGGTCTCGTCTGGCGATTTCAAGTGCTAACTCCATTTTTGTGGGAAAAGGTCATTATTTCCCTTTAAAGGGAATGTTTTCACCTTTCTAAAAGTTGTCAAAGATACGCTGGTTGTTATTCAAAATATGAAGTAAGTGCTGCTGAAAACGATGGTGATATTTTTTATCTCGAAAGGTCACTTAACACGCACCCTGGAGGGGGGTGGGGGGAATCCGCACACCCTCCGGGTTTTCAAGGATAGTGCAAAACGGCGGCGTTGCGCGCCGCCGTTTTTTGCATACTTGTTCGAAAATGAACTACCTACATTATGTAAAATTCTTGACCTCGGGTCATCTCAGGTCAGGTCACCAGACCAGGTCACGTGATGACCCCACCTCCAAAACGTTTGCGGTAGTACCGCAGCCACCGTTTTAAGCCGCTCGGTTTCAAACTTGCAGGATTTCATAAGGTCATAGATACCTACAATTTGTAAATATCGGATTTTGTATATCGGTGACCTAAGGTCAGGTCAATTTCGTGACCCAATCAATATCGACATAATAGAGATAGTTAAGTGAAAATGGTACCAATGTGTTTGTATCGTCGAGACAAGTCTCCCAATATGCAACATGACCTACTTGGATCACCACTTGACTTTGACCTGAGGTCAAATTTCTCAGTTGACCTAAACTGGTCAACATGACTATGATTCGATGTATCTTGACGAGACAAACACCATGGCGTAAAACGCATTGCTTTATCTTTATTAGGTAAACAGTTACTTGCGAAAACAACAGTTTTGCCAAACAGTAACCTTTTTGACATTAAATGACCTCTGGAGCCTTAACTTTTGACCTGAGCTCATTATGGAGCCGTTTCGTCCGTCTCATGTGCCCCTCCCCCGCGGAAGAGAGGCTGGATCCGCCAGTGTCGACGGCTGGCTCGATGAATTTGCCATGTGTGTCTGACGAGTGGACTGTGCCGTAACATATCAATCCAATGCGGAACAGCCTACACAGATAGTATTTTACTATCTAATTAAAGATATGCTAAATAGCGATATATCTGTATAGGCTGTTCCGCATTGCACTGAGATGCTGCGGCACAGTCTACTCGTCAGACACACATGCCAAATCATTTGAGCCAGCCGTCCAACGTCGGAGAACACAAGCACTGCCAGGGAGTCTACATTCCATGTTAGTGTAAGCCATTGTAATTTTTTGTGGACACAAGTGAGCCAAAATGCATCGGCCGGGAATCGAACCCGGGCCGCCCGCGTGGCAGGCGAGCATTCTACCACTGAACCACCGGTGCTTAATATGTATGTTATAGCGCTGCTTCTGCGGCGCCAGGGAACGTGCACTGTGGTGTCACGACCTCTGAATGCCGTCACACCATGACTGGTCCAGGCGTGGCGTAACGAGTTTTTCCACCGGTGCCGGAGCCGGTCATTTTCCTTCACTGCGGCACAGTACACGGCCCTGTGCGCCGCAGAACCGGCTGTATGGAACGTAAAGCAAGCATCGGTGGTTCAGTGGTAGAATGCTCGCCTGCCACGCGGGCGGCCCGGGTTCGATTCCCGGCCGATGCATTTTGGCTCCTCGGATGTTGTAACAAGATGTTCTTCGACCCGTCCAGTCCAGTTTCATACACCGCAGCCATTTTCTCGTCTTTGACAAGCCGAGCTGAATGTTTTACACAGCGTTGAAACGTCTGCAAGACCTTGCAGTGCGAGATACGAGGTTGATAGGCTGGACGTTTAGCACGATGCTTGTCAGGCATGTAGCCAAGGGGGCGGCGGGTGCCCCCCCCCCCCCCCTTCCCCCTGGAGGCCAGGAGGGCCATTTTGGGCGCGCTGCACGCGCCGAAAAGGGCCGACGAGACCGCGTGAAGCGAGGTATCATGGGCTCTTTACCACGCGAAGCGTGGTCTTTAGAGAGTTTAGAACACTTTAGAGGCCCTTTAGGGACACCAGGGCCCTTGGACGTTCAAAAGAGCCATGTGTATGTCAGAGGGGCCCCTGGCCAAACTGATAGGATCTCTGAGCGGGTCAGAAGGCCCCTGAACACGTCGAATGGGCCCCTAGCCAACACGGGCCCCTGGGCAGGCCGAGAGGCCCCTGAGCATGTCGGCAGGGCGGCAAAGCGGCCAGTGCAGTCCCTTGCCAGGTCATCAGGGCTCCTGAGCAGGTTGGAGGGCCCCTGGACAGACCAGAGGGCCCCTGGGAAGTTAAAAGGGCCCCTTTGCAGGTCAGAGGGTCCCCTGACCAGGCCGAAAGGGCCCCTAGGGGGTCAGAAGGGCCCTGAACATACCGAATGTGACCCTAGTCAGCACGGAGGGGCCCCAGGGCAGGTCGGAGAGCCCTCGGAGCATGTCGCAGGCGACAAAGCAGCCAGCGCAGTCCCTTGCCAGGTCGGAAGGGCCCCTTATAAGGATGGAGGGCCCCTGGAGAGACCAGAGGGCTCCTGGCAAGTTTAAGGGCCCCTGTGCAGATCGGAAGGGCCCCTGACCAGACCGAAAGGACCCCTGGGCGAGTGAGAAGGGCCCCTGAACATGCCAAATTGGCCCCTAGTCAGCACGGAGGGTCCCATGGCAGGTCGGAAGGCCCCTTGAGCATGTCGACAGGGCGACAAAGCAGCCAGCGCAGTCCGGCCAGAAGAGTCGCTGGGCAGATCGAAGGGGCTTAAAGTCAAATGTGCCCCTGGCTAGAACGAAAGGGCCCCTGGGCCGGTCGGAAGGGCCCTTGAACATGCCGGACGAGTTCCTAGCCAGACTGGAGCCCCTCCAGTCTGGCTAGGAACTTTCCTATATAATTTGGTAAAATAGTTCACCTTCGCACCTTTTTTACCGCACTTCTAAACGCACAATAGCATTTTAGAGGTCTGCACCATACGCAATGCGACGCATTGATAAGAAAGTATATCCGGGGCATAAGACTCAAAATCCCTGGGCAGGTCGGAGGGGCCCCTGAGCATGTCAGCAGGGCGGCAAAGCAGTCAGTGCAGTCCCTGGCCAGGTCGGAAGGACCTCTTGAACAGGCCGAATGGGCCCCTTGACACACAAGAGGGGCTTCTTGGAACGTCAGAGCCCTTGGTAAAAAAGTGAGTCCCTGGTCAGACCGGAATGGCCAAAAGCACGTAGAGATCCCAGATGAAGATGAAATACAAAGAGGACTTACTCCACACAAAAAATAGTGGAGCTTTCGGGTATATTGTTACACCCTTCGTCAGGGTGTCAAAATATTCCCGAAAGCTCCGATTTTAATTTTTATTGTAGAGTAAGCACTCTTTGTATTTAATATATATCACCCACTCCACATCATGTCTTTTCGCGGATCCCAGATGATTCCCTGAACAGGTCGGAGGGGCGTTGAAAAGGTCGCAGGGGCCCCTAGACAAGCTGAAAGGACCCTGGGCCTTTCAACAGTAAGAATGCATTTGTCCAGGGAATACAACTAAAAAAAATTGCGCCGCTCCGCAGCCCAATTTAACTACAAATTGAATTATATGCTGGTTAGAAAAAAATCGCTCCGTTTCTCGGCGCATGTATGTGTTATGTTGCTACTTTCCTATATAATTGGGCAAAATAGTTCACTTTAGCACCTTTTTAACCGCACTTTTAAACGGACAATAGCATTCTTAGAGGTCTGCACCATACGCAATGCGACGCATTGATGAGAAAGCATATCCAGGGCATCAGACTCAAAATTTCGCGCCGTTCCGCGGCGCAATTTGTTCAAGAGTTCTAGGTCTTGAGCTTAAAATTATTCCAAGTTGGTATAGCTGATTTCAAATTGGTGTCGCTGGTTCCAAAGTTGATATGGCAGTTTGCTAACTCCGGCTCCTAAAAGTTGGTATGGCTCATGCCATACCTGTCATATTGCATTTTCCATCCTTGTAACGTGCCTTTTCATCCGTTTTGTTTGGCCCTTTCATCGCTCGGGAAGGGGCCCTTTTGAGGCGCCCCCCGGACGAAATCCTGACTACGTGCCTGATGCTTGGTGAGATGGAAGTATTCCTAAATATTCCCTTTGCTTACATTAACATGGTTTATAGGTTGAGCCCGTTCACTAACTGTGCCTGGGTTCTACTCCGCCCCTCAACGGCTGGCTCAAATGATTTACCAATTGCCATGCCATTTGCCGTTTTACTATCTAATTAAATATATGCTAAATAACGATCTATATGTGTAGGCTGTTCCGCATTGCACTGAGATGCTGCGGCACAGTCCACTCGTCAGACACACATGACAAATCATTTGAGCCAGCCGTCCAACGTCGGAGAACACAAGCACAGCCAGTGAGTCTACATGCCATGTTAGTGTAAGCTAATGTAAGAATTTTGGACATCATATAACAAGTGAGCCAAAATGCATCGGCCGGGAATCGAACCCGGGCCGCCCGCGTGGCAGGCGAGCATTCTACCACTGAACCACCGATGCTTGATCTTAACTCCATGGAGCCAGTGCTGCGGATCACAGAGCCATGCACTGTGGCGTCACGACTTCTGAATGACACAGTTCACAGTACGACTGGCCAGGCGTGGCACGGCGAGTTTTCCACTATATGTGGGAATATGTCTCGACGTGCCGGAATCGGCAATTTTCCTTCACTGCGGCACAGTATAAGGCATCGGTGGTTCAGTGGTAGAATGCTCGCCTGCCACGCGGGCGGCCCGGGTTCGATTCCCGGCCGATGGATTTTGGCTCCTCAGATGATGTGAAAGATGTTCTTCGACCCGCCCAGTTTCATACACCGCACGCTATTTTATCGCCTTTGACAAGCCGAGCTGAATGTTTTGTTTACACAACGTTGAAACGTTCGCAAGACCTTGCAGTGTAGAAATACGAGGTTGACAGTGGTGGAACTTTATTAAATCGGTTGGGGGGGGGGGGGCAACGGCCGAATGGTCAAGTTGACTTACTAAATGTCCAATACTATATATCTGCCCAATACTATATGTATATATAGTGTATAATTATTATATAATATACTTATTATAAAACTATTACAATTATTACAATTATGGAACCATTTTTTCCGTTTCATACAGGATAAAATCCCCAAAACATTTTTCTCCAATTTCCTTCTTTCAGCCCATAAAATTGACAAATTACTAGTTAACTAAAATGTATAGGTAAACACTGACAAGGACAGCAACACAATTTCGAAGCCGTTAGATGTTAAATTATCGCCAACGGTGGCCAATTAAAATTGCATCTGAAAAACACGTTCCTCATGCATAATTTTCACATGCCGGCCGGAGTCGGCAAAAATTAACTGACTCCGACTCCGGCAAAAATCACCTACTCCAATAGACTCAGATTCCGAGTCCGAGTCTGTAAGACTGCTTCCGACCGACATGGCTCTCTCAGCCCGTTTAAGGGCTCTCCAGAATGACCGAGAGCTTTCTCAGACTTGTGCAGAGTCCTCTTAGGTCTGACAATGACCCTCTTAGACAAACGTCAGGCCCTCTCAGATCAGACGGTGGTCATCTCTGGTCGACCGATAATCCTCTCAAAGAAACGGAGGGCCCTCTCTTAGGGACTTAGGGCTCCTTAGGCCTGAAAAGCGCCCCCTTCTCCCTGGACGATTAAAGGTCCTTTCAAACTGGTAAACAGATCTCTCAGACAGGCACAGGGCCCTCTCAGGCATGCCAAAGGGTAATTTCAGAACGACAAGGAGCCTAAGGCTCTAAGGCCTGGAAGATACTGTCTCTGTCAGAGGTGTCAGAGGACCCCTCAGGTAGACGATGGCCCTTCAAGCCGACCAAGGACCCCTCAGACCGAGAAAGCCCCTTCAAGCAGACCGAGGGCCTCTCAGACCAAGCGAGGGTCATCAGGCCCACTCAGGGTCCCCTCACGCCAACCGAGGGCCACTCAGACCGACTGAGGTCCCCTCAAGCCGACAAAGGGTCCCTCAGGCCGACAAAGAGACCCTCAGGCCGAACCAAAAGCTCCTCAGGCCAACCAAGGGCCCCCTCAACCCGGCCGAGGTTCCCTCAAGCCGATCGAGGGCCTCCAAAGTCGACCGAGTGCCCCTCAGGCCAACCGAGCTTCCATCCAGGTCGAGCGTGGACCCCTCCAGGCTGACAGAGGCCCCTTAGGCCGAAGAAGAGCTCGTCAGTCCGGCTGGACACCCCTCAGGCCGACGAAGGGCCGGCCGGCCAAGTCGGCCGAAGTTCGATCAAGTCGACCGAGGCCCCCACCCCCCTAGTCGACCGAGGGCCCTCAGGCCGATCAGGCCGACTGTGGTCCTCCTCCACAGGCCGGCAGGGGAACCCTCAGGCCAAACAATGGCTCATTAGGCCGACTGGAATCCCCACTGATGGACGAATGACTCCTTCAAGTCGACGGAGTGCCACTTCAGGTCGATCGAGCTCCCCTCCAGGCCCAACGAGGCTCGCTCAGGCTGACCGAGGGCTCGTCAGGTCAACCAAGGACCCACTCAGGCCAACCTCGGTTAACATCCTGGAAGAGACATGGGCCCCCTGACCGCGATGACCCGATGCCCTTTGATGGTACGATCCCCTCGACGTTCCTCCGCGTCAAACTATTATCAGAAGG
The DNA here is from genome assembly GCA_036785665.1 of Chirona hameri. Taxonomy (NCBI): domain Eukaryota; kingdom Metazoa; phylum Arthropoda; class Thecostraca; order Balanomorpha; family Balanidae; genus Chirona; species Chirona hameri. Next base: position 25,254 of record JAXIVJ010008671.1, read on the forward strand.
CTTATCAAACTATTATTATTTTAGCACGGATGTAGGATTTTGCAATACCAGGGAGCCAAAAAGGCTGCATAAACTGTCAGCCTTATTTCAGGAAAAAATAAGTTTACAACAAATTATATTGAACGTCATTTAAATAGAGCACTCCGATCGCTAATTCGTCATGCTCCCATCCGCTATTCGCTAATCTGAACGCTTGAACCTTGTATCTACAGACTTGTTAGCAGAAGAGAATCCATGCTACCAACTGAGCCATATCATAATCGAAAAGCAGTCGCAGATGGAATCGCAATGCTCGAATACTTGTAAGATGGAATACTCGAGATGGTATCACATCTTGACAGTGTCCTGGCATTGGGAAATTTGGGCGGAAAATGACACCCTATGGATAGTATTTTTCCACTCTTTTCCCCAAGTTTTCCTCTTAATTTTCCACTCCTTATTCTAAAATGTATTGGATAATTTGAACTCTATACTGATTTATGGATGTAATGATAGGACAAGACAGGGAAAGACAGATCAAAATTGGCATAGGTAATAACCAGGGGCGTCGCCACGGGTTTTGGACGGGGGGGGGGACGAATTGATAGACTGGTAATACCTACGGTAATACCTAGATTGATAATACCTACACCTTAACAAATTGAAGCTGGTCAGTCCTGCAGCTGCTACCAAGCATGCAAGAAGGAATAAAATAACATGTTATTTTGACCTTATCACAAACTAGAAAACGTACGACATGATCTATGTGGGATATTTTCCATTGATTGTGATCAATTGTGCCCTTGCATACCTAATCAGGGGCGCAGCCAGACCTTCAGAAAGGGGGGGGGGGCAAGCACCTGGGAGAGGCCCCCCACCCACAACAAAATCCCCTGGATATGAAAAACTCTACGGATTTCGGCCACTTTATTTTGTGAGGCCCCCTTTTTAGCATTTTTTCTTCGTCTACTTTTGATGAGCTGGATTGGACCAGGATCCTCAGTAGGCATTGTACTGAGCGTATTGTTACGTACAGGAGAGAAAACATATCTTAGCCATGACAACAGGTGAGGGTCGGCTTTTGAGTGTGGGGGCGGCTGAAATGACAAATAAATATACCCCCATTTTGATACGTGTATTTAAGCCTTTGCAGCATTTTGAATGTGGATTTTCATGTTATAGTAGGTAGGTATGTAATTGCTAGTTAGCGCCGCGAAGCGGCGCGAAATTTTTACGGTTTTACCTAATAAAACCCAGAAATATAGGCGGTGTTCCTTGTAGAGGATAATAAGTTAAAAATGATATTCATTCAATTCAGCGTTACGACGAACCGATGACGATGGCTATGGCTTCGTTATGACGATGACTACCGATGTGACGCCGCGAAGCGGCGTGAAAATGTTAATTTTAGGTCCTGGAAAACGAAATGTTAATATTGGAACCAGACCGTGAGGTGAGATGGCTTGGGGAGATGGTCCTGGCCTGTTTTGACTATTAGCTCTTCGGTCCAGAAAATTGTGCACCGCTGGAGCAGCTTCCGGGTGCCGATCTCCTCGTCTTTGCGTTCGCGTCGCCTTTTTAGTAACTCGGAAAACTAGCTGAACATGTAGCCTGCTTGAAACTTAGAAGTGAATATTTTATGAAGGGAATGGGCCCTGGGGCCAGCAATTACCGCCAATGAGAGCCTCTGCCAGACACCTAATGCAATTCTTTTTCCCATTTTCCAAATTTGTATAAGCAATTGCGAAACTTGTGTCATGCCGCGAAGCGGCGCGACATTTTCCAGTTTTTGACAGCTGGATTTTTACTGCACTGCAAAGACAATTTTTACGATAAATTGTTTTTCCCTCAAAAAGTGTGTGTGTGTGTGTGTGTGTGTGTGTGTGTGTGTGTGTGTGTGTGTGTGTGTGTGTGTGTGTGTGTGTGTGTGTGTGTGTGTGTGTGTGTGTGTGTGTGTGTGTGTGTGTGTGTGGGTGTGGGTGTGGGTGTGGGTGTGGGTGTGGGTGTGGGTGTGGGTGTGGGTGTGGGTGTGGGTGTGGGTGTGGGTGTGGGTGTGGGTGTGGGTGTGGGTGTGGGTGTGGGTGTGGGTGTGGGTGTGGGTGTGGGTGTGGGTGTGGGTGTGGGTGTGGGTGTGGGTGTGGGTGTGGGTGTGGGTGTGGGTGTGGGTGTGGGTGTGGGTGTGGGTGTGGGTGTGGGTGTGGGTGTGGGTGTGGGTGTGGGTGTGGGTGTGGGTGTGGGTGTGTGTGTGGGTGTGGGTGTGTGTGGGTGTGTGTGGGTGTGGGTGTGTGTGGGTGTGTGTGGGTGTGTGTGGGTGTGTGTGGGTGTGTGTGGGTGTGTGTGGGTGTGTGTGGGTGTGTGTGTGTGTGTGTGTGTGTGTGTCCCGTCGGCGACCCTCCCGTCGGCGACCCTCCCGTCGGCGACGCCCCTGGCTGACAAATATTGCAGCACACACTCCTGAGAGGAAAATGGTTAAATTGTTTTGTACTACCATAACCCCCCCCCCCCCCCCCCCCAACCACGAATTAAAAAACGCATCAGACTTATCAAATAACCATTTTGAAACCCAAGAAAACATTGCACCAGGTGGGTCAGAGTACAGCACATTACCGCTCATTATAACCGCGCCGACCACGGCTAGCAGGCGCTCCAGCTATAGCAGGCGCTGCAGGCGACGGCTAGCAACCCCTGGGCAGGCTCGAGAGCCCCGTGCATAGACTCAATGGTCCTCTGGGTAAGCTTGAGAGGGCCCTGAACAGACTCAATGGCCCCTTGGCAAGCCGAGAGGCCCCTAAGCAGACTCTAATAGCCCCTGTGCAGGTTCGAGAGGCCGCTGAACAGGATCAATGGACCATTGGGAAAGCTCGAGAGGCCCCTGCACAGACTAATGGCCCCTAGGCAGGTTCAAGAGGCCCTTGAACAGACTCAATGGGTCCCTGGGCAAGTTCGAGAGACCCCTGGGCAGGTTCGAGAGGCCCCTGAACAGACTCAATGGGCCCCTGGGCAAGCTCGGGAGGCCTCTGGGCAGGCTCTAATGGCCCCTGGGCAGGTTCGAGAGGCCCCTGAACAGACTCGATGGTCCTCTGGGAAAACTATAATGGGCCCCTGGGCAGGTTCAAGGGGCCCCAAAACAGACTATAATGGGCCCCTGGTCAGGCTCGAGAGGCCCCTGAACATACTCAATGGGCCCCTGGACATGCTCGAGAGGCCACTGGGCAGGTTTGTTGGGCCGTGGGTGGACTCAATTGGCCCCTAGATAAGTGGACATGCTCTAGAGGCCCCTGGGCAGGTTTTAGGGGCCCCTGAGTGGGCTCAATGAGCCCCAGGGCATGCTCGAAAGGTCCCTGGGCATGTTTTTGCACACTTGAGTGGGCTCAATGGGCCCCTGGACATGCTGGAGAGGCCCCTAGACAGTTTTTTTGTGCCCCTCGGTGGGCTCAATGGGCCCCTGGACATGCCCAAGAGGCCCCCTGGGCCGGCTTCGAAAGCCCTTCAGTGTCTCTGAAGGCCCTTGACATGCACCAGAGTAACCCTTGCCTGGTTTGAGGGCTCCTGTGACTTTTTGAAAGCCATTTAGCTAATGCAAATGGTATCTGGGCCAATCTCGGCGGGGCCCCCTGTGACCCGTAAGAGGGGGGGGGGGGCAATTGCCCCCCTTGCCCCCCCCCCCCTGGCTGCGCCCCTGTACCTAATGCCATACAATACATTTCCGATTCATTATGTACCAACCTTTTTTGAAGAAGCTTCTTATATCCATATTTATTTCAACCACGGTTAAAACACGTGGGAAAGAAAAGACTAAAGAGGCAAATGTGGTAGGGACAGGCACAGAAGTCAGAACAGACAGACACTGTTTTATTAGGAAACAGTACACAAAGGGTGCGGTAAACAACCAACAGAGCCCATTTCGCGCCATGCCTCATGTCTTCTGCTGTCGAAACGCTGTTTAAATTGCTGCCAAATTCTCTTCAAAAGGGAAAAAAGTCGAAAGGGGGAAAAGGCCGAGCACATGCTTTTCCAAACGCCTACGATATTGACAAAATGCATTGTTTCCGAGTGAAGTGCAGATAAATGCCTGGGGAGACTGTCCAAAACTGGAGGGGATAATCCCCCCAGCCTAACGGCTGGGGGGACGGTGTCCCCCCGTCCCCGTCCCCCCCCCCCTGTGGCGACGCCCCTGGTAATAACTAATTCTGGTGAGCGGGTAATTGGACATTGATAAAGCCGAATACAATGGCTTTTGGTTGAATTTTCCACTCTTTATGCTTATTTGTAGTCATAATTTTCAATTCCGCACTCAAGCTGCAAAGCAATCCTAGGACCCTGCATTTTGATATGATAAAATACGCACAATTCAAAACAACAATCTGTACGGGTAGTCCTTGAAATTTTAGAGGGGCACACATTTTGGAAAACATTGGGGGGGGGCCCGGAGCACCGTTGGGGGGGGGGGCTCAGCTCTGCATTTGGGGGGGCTCAGGCCCTCCCAAAGAGATATAAAGTTCCGCCCCTGGAGGTTGATAGCGGGCAAGCACCGAGTGCGTTTAGCGCGATGCTTGGTGAGATGGAAGTATTCTTAAAGGGACTGCCCCACCTTCCCAAAAGTTGTCAAATGTACGCCGCTTGTGGTGCAAAATATGAAGTAATTGTTTCCGAACACGATTATGACATTTGTTTCTGGCAAACAGTGCTCAATTTCATGAAAGTTAAGTTTTAATATTTGGGTTGATGACGTCATATTGAGCTCTTAGAGAGCTACACAGAAATATTTTACGCTGCCAAATTATGGCGCAATTATTTCGCGACAATTCTGGCGCTTTGAATACAAAACAAACCAATTACCAAACCATTGAAACGTAGCAAATATCTCCAAGGTTCACCTTAAAACAAGTCGACTACCATCACCATTAGGTAAAGAGAGACGACCAGTATTCCAGTATTCAAATAGCAAATAGTAAGTAAATAGTAAAATAGTTTAGACCAGTATTCTAATCAAATACACGTAGGGTTTATTCTTTACAATTGCCAAGACCAAGCTCGAATTTCTATTCGATTAGACCTATGTGGTTGTTTTAATTGCTACCCTATTATATTTCAATGCAAATCCAACAACATGGCTATCTCAACTCAAATATAATGTTAAGGTGGGACGGTCCCTTTAAAGGGAATGTTTTCACCTTTCTAAAAGTTGGCAAAGATCCGCTGGTTGTAGTCGAAAATATGAAGTAAGTGCTGCTGAAAACGATGGTTATATTTTTTTATCTCGAAAGGTCGCTTAACACGCGCCCTGGAGGGGGGGGGGGGGGGATCTACACACCTCTCCGGTTTTCAAGGATAGTGCAAAAACGGCGGCGCTGCGCGACCGTTCTTTGCATACTTGTTCGAAATTGAACTACCCACATTATGTAAAATTCTTGACCTCGGGTCATCTCATGTCAGGTCACCAGACCAGGTCACGTGATGACCCTACTCCAAAACGTTTGCGGTAGTACCGCAGCCACCGTTTTAAGCGGATCGGTTTCAAACTTGCAAACTTTCAAACGCATTGCTTTAGCTTTATTAGGTAACAAGTTATTTGCGAGAAGAAGAAAAAAAGTTTTGCCAAAAAATAACCTGTTTGTCATTAGATGACCTCTGGAGCCTTAACTTTTGAACTGAGCTCATTATGGAGCCGTTTTGTCCGTTTCATGTGCCCCTCCCCGCGGAAGAGAGGCTGGATCCGCCAGTGTCGACGGCTGGCTTGATTCATTTGCCATGTGTGTCTGACGAGTGGACTGTGCCGTAACATATCAATCCAATGCGGAACAGCCTACACAGATAGTATTTTACTATCTAATTAAATATATGCTAAATAACGATATATCTGTATAGGCTGTCCCGCATTGCACTGAGATGCTGCGGCACAGTCCACTCGTCAGACACACATGACAAATTAATTCAGCCAGCCGTCCAACGTCGGAAAACACAAGCCCAGCCAGTGAGTCTACATTCCATGTTAGTGTAAGCCATTGTAAGAATTTTGGACACAAGTGAGCCAAAATGCATCGGCCGGGAATCGAACCCGGGCCGCCCGCGTGGCAGGCGAGCATTCTACCACTGAACCACCGATGCTTGATATATGTGTTATAGTGCTGTTTCTGCGGCGCCAGGGAACGCGCGCTGTGGCGTCACGACCTCTGAATGACGTCACACCATGACTGGTCCAAGTGTGGCGTGACGAGTTTTTCCACCGGTGCCGGAGCCGGTCATTTTCCTTCACTACGGCACAGTACACGGCCCTGTGCGCCGCAGAACCGGCTGTATGGCAGGTCAAGCAGGCATCGGTGGTTCAGTGGTAGAATGCTCGCCTGCCACGCGGGCGGCCCGGGTTCGATTCCCGGCCGATGCATTTTGGCTCCTCGGATGTTATGACAAGATGTTCTTCGACCCGTCCAGTTTCATACACCGCAGCCATTTTATCGTCTTTGACAAGCCGAGCTGAATGTGTTTACACAGCGTTGAAACGTCTGCAAGACCTTGCAGTGCGAAATGCGAGGTTGATAGGCTGGACGTTTAGCACGATGCTTGTCAGGCGTGTAGCCAAGGGGGCGGCGGGTGCCCCCCCCCCCCCTCCTTCCCCTGGAGGCCAGGAGGGCCCTTTTCGGCGCGATGCGCGCGCCGAAATGTGCCGACGAGACCGCGCGAAGCGCGGTATCATGGTCTCTTTGCCACGCGAAGCGTGGTCTTTAGAGAGTTCACAGAGAACACTTTAGAGGCCCTTTAGGGACACCAGGGCCCTCTCTGAAAGACCAGATGGCCCATTGGACGTTCAAAAGAGCCCTGTGCATGTCAGAGGGCCCCTGGCCAAACTGAAAGGGTCCCTGAGCGGGGCAGAGGGCCTCCTGAACACGTCGAATGGGCCCCTAGCCAACACCGAGGCCCCTGGGCAGGTCGAGAGGCCCCTGAGCATGTCGGCAGGGCGGCAAAGCGGCCAGCACAGTCCCTTACCAGGTCATCAGGGCTCCTGAGCAGGTTAGAGGGCCCCTGGACAGACCAGAGGACCCCTGGGAAGTTAAAATGACCCCTGTGCAGGTCAGACCAGGTGGAAAGGGACCCTAGACCCTAGTCCCCTGACCAGGTGGAAAGGGACCCTAGGTGGGTCAGAAGGCCCCCTGAACATACCGAATGTGACCCTAGTCAGCACGGAGGGGTCCCATGGCAGGTCGGAGAGCCCATTGAGCATGTCGACAGGGCGACAAAGCAGCCAGCGCAGTCTGGCCAGAAGAGTCGCTGGGCAGATCGAAGGGGCTTAAAGTCAGAGGTGCCTCTGGCTAGACCGAAAGGGTCCCTGGGCCGGTAGGAAGGGCCCTTGAACAAGAACATGCCGGATTGCCCCTCCAGTCTGGCTAGGAACTTTCCTATATAATTTGGCAAAATAGTTCACCTTAGCACCTTTTTTACCGCACTTGTAAACGCACAATAACATTTTTAGAGGTCTGTACCATACGCAATGCGACGCATTGATAAGAAAGCATATCCGTGGCATAAGACTCAAAATCCCTGGGAAGGTCGGAGGGGCCCCTGAGCATATCGGCAGGGCGACAAAACAGCCAGTGCGGTCCCTGGCCAGGTCGGAAGGACCTCTTGAACAGGCCGAATGGGCCCCTTGACACACAAGAGGGGCTTCTTGGAAGGTCAGAGCCCCTGGTAAAAAAGTGAGTCCCTGGTCTGACCGGAATGGCCAAAAGCACGTAGAGATCCCAGATGAAGATGAAATATAAAGAGGACTTACTCCACACAAAAAAAGTGGACCTTTCGGGTATATTGTAACGCCCGTCGTCGGGGTGTTAAAATATTCCCGAAAGCTCCGATTTTAATTGTTCTTGTAGAGTAAGCACTCTTTGTCTTTAATATATACCACCCACTCCACATCATGTCTTTTCGCGGATCCCAGATGAGTCCCTGAACTGGTCGGAAGGGCGTTGAAAAGGTCGCGGGGCCCCTAGACAATCTGAAAGGACCCTGGGCCTTTCAACAGTAAGAATGCAATTGTCCAGGGAATAAAGCTAAAAAAATTCGCGCCGCTCCGCAGCCCAATTGAACTACAAATTAAATTATATGCGGGTTAGAAAAAAATCGCTCCGTTTCTCGGCGCATATATGTGTTATGTTGCTACTTTCCTATATAATTGGGCAAACTAGTTCACTTTAGCACCCTTTTTTACCGCACTTTTAAACGGACAATAACATTTTTAGAGGTCTGCACCATACGCAATGCGACGCATTGATGAGAAAGCATATCCAGGGCATAAGACTCAAAATTTCGCGCCGCTCCGCGGCCCAATTTGTTCAAGAGTTATATATGTTTTAAGCTCAAGAGTCTTGAGCTTAAAAAATATTCCAAGTTGGTATAGCTGATTCCAAATTGGTGTCACTGGTTCCAAAGTTGATATGGCAGTTTGCTAATTCCAGCTCCTAAAAGTTGGTATGGCCCATGCCATACCTGTCATATTGCATTTTCCATCCTTGTAACGTGCCTTTTCATCCGTTTTGTTTGGCCCTTTCAACGCTTGGGAAGTGGACCCTTTCATTGCTCGGGAAGGGGCCCTTTCGAGGCGCCCCCCCCCCCTCCCCGGACGAAATCCCGGCTACGTGCCTGATGCTTGGTGAGATGGAAGTATTCCTAAATACTCCCTTTGCTTACATTAACATGGTTTGTAGGTTGAACCCGCTCACTAATTGTGCCTGGGTTCTACTCCGCCCCTCAAGGGCTGGCTCAAATGATTGGCCAATTGCCATGCCATTTGCCGTTTGACTATCAAATTAAATTTATTGTAAATAGCGATCTATATGTGTAGGCTGTTCCGCATTGCACTGAGATGCTGCGGCACAGTCCACTCGTCAGACACACATGACAAATCATTTGAGCCAGGCGTCCAACGTCGGAGAACACAACCACAGCCAGTGAGGCTACATGCCATGTTAGTGTAAGCCATTGTAAGAATTTTGGACACAAGTGAGCCAAAATGCATCGGCCGGGAATCGAACCCGGGCCGCCCGCGTGGCAGGCGAGCATTCTACCACTGAACCACCGATGCTTGTGTATGTGCTGTAGCGCTGTTTCTGCGGCGCCATGGAACGTGCACTGTGTTGTCACGACCTCTGAATGACGTCACGCCATGACTGGCCCAGGCGTGGCGTGACGAGTTTTTCCACCGGTGTCGGAGCCGGTCATTGTCCTTCACTGCGGCACAGTAAACGGCCCTGTACGCCGCAGAACCGGCTGTATGGCATGTCCAGCAAGCATCGGTGGTTCAGTGGTAGAATGCTCGCCTGCCACGCGGGTTCGATTCCCGGCCGATGCATTTTGTTTCTTTGTTGCAATTAAGACATTTTTTTAACTGGCTTCACAAACATGTGAAGACTGAGCCGCCTTACCGGCCGTATTTGTGTTCTTCGTCGTTCGTTCGTTCGGCGACTGGCTCCAATGAATCCTACCATGTATTTCTGAAGAGTGCAAGGGCGCCGCCACTTTCCGAAAATTGGGGGGACAGAGGCAATCTGAAGTCGATTCTTTCCATGCAACGTCCATAGGCCTAATGTTGAAATCTGAAATTGTAAGGGGGGGGACGTGTCCCAATCTCCATGTCCCAATCTCCATCCGCAGAACCTCGCACTGTGCCGCAGAACCTCGATGCAATGCGAAACAGCCTTTGTCATCAAAACCACACGCCAAGCGCCGCCCCCGGGTGGACTCGAACCACCAACCTTTCGGTTAACAGCCGAACGCGCTAACCAATTGCGCCACGGAGGCCTAGAGGCATGCGTCGATTCCATTGTGTCCAATTTTCTTTATCTTATCCAGATGACTTACATTCCATTTACATCTGCCCGTGTAGACTCAGGCTGGTTATTGATTCGACACTGATTCAATCGATTGGAATCGTTCAATCAAAATGCATTGAATCAAAACATAATTGATTCACCACCAGATCTTTTGATTCATGAATCAAAACCTGCATCAAATCAAGGCTGATTGAATCAAAAGAATTAACGACTCAAGTACACTTGTAAATTGTGCAAATACTTGCAGTCCCAGTGGCTACATTCATTTATACTGAAATACTATTGCTGTAACAATGTATTAATGATCATATATATATGCATGTTTCCATTTTTATTGATTTGACATAAATTCACCTCATATTTAAATGTTGAATAAAACATGAATCGATTAAGATTTTTGTTTTGATTCTTTGAATCTGAAGGAATCAATTATCAAAATTGTATCCGTGAATCAAACGGTGATTGAATAATTCAGATTCCAAAATGAATCATGATTCAATCGTTCCCAAAAAAAAGTTGAATCAATAACCAGTCGGCGTGTATTGTGTTCCAATGCGAGCTCATATCGACATTTTCCCCAGAATATTGGATAGGAAAGCAACAACCAGCCACTAACCTTTCCGATGCAAGGATTACACGGATGAAAGGGAGCCATTTTTGAATAATTCGTCAGTTCACCTACATCAGACGTATTAGTTCACCAGTTCATCAGTTCACCTAAAAGTGATCTGTGTTTTCTTAAAGGGATTATACGGGTTTTTCCCAGAATAATTGAGTTACATAGTAAAACGTACTTATAAAGGTGGTAGAAGTCCCACGGTAGCCACATTTTTCTGGAAATGACCTCTTCTGCACGTAAGGACATTCCAAAGTGCACGGTGATGCCACCGCGTATTTTCTGCAGGACCGGCTGAGGAAGAGCCAGTCATCTCTTTTATGCTAATAAAAACACCTCACTTATGGCATATTTCCGGTAAAATAAGCAATATTTGAAAGAAAATAAACTTCTTTTGTTCCAACGACACCAGCAGTTACCTAGTTTTCCCATAAAATTATATATTTTTCATGCATTTTCATGCTAAAAAATTAATACGCCACCACCAAATTCTCAACGCTAAAGGCCGGAGATAAGAAAACCACAACAACACAAAACCTCAACGAACAGTGTGTAGTAATACAAAGTCCCGTCAGTTTTGAATTGCATAATAATTTTGTGATCCAGTGTAGGTCTTGAAGATAATTCAAAACTCTAAAATTGATCTTAAGATAAAAGTGGTGGACAGTATCAGTGGAGTCGCTACGATGCATACCTACTAGAGGTGCAGAAAACTGGTCCCGGCGGCACGGCGCTGTGACTAAATCAGTTTCACGGCGGCACTAAGCCGGGACTAGGTCAGGTCAAATGAGATCAAGCCGTGACCTTATCATACTAAAGACTAAATCAGGCGCATGTTCCAATTTCCAAAATCCAAACATTTTGATTGAAGCAATTGTTACAGCTGTTCATTTGGTTTGTATTCTATTTCTGAGTCACTACTCACTACTCACTATATCAGTCAACACTAAAGATTGACACTTTGTATCACCTATAAACTTTGTCATGTTGGTCACTTAACTCGGGTATAAGATGGGTAACACCCATAGCACTAGGGTTGCATGAAGTAACCAACTTAAACATGACACTAATTTATAGGTGACACAAAGCCAGTGGCTTGGTGACTTTTGTGTCACTATAAACCTGTTTATGTTGTTGGCTTCAAGACACCAACAAGACAAAGTTATGAAAGAAAACGAACACCAAGCCACCAAGCTTACTTACTTCACTAAAACTAACCTGTTACCTAGCCAGATCAAGTGTTCCGGAGATACCTTTACCTTCCTCTAAATATCTCACAGTCACAACACAACCTACTTGCACACATGGGGGCTTAATGGCTACAGGAACGGTCTAATACAATGCATCAATTTCCTAATACCCCAAGCCAATTATTATCGTTATGTAATCATTGCTCCAAGCACATAACAATTATATTCCACGTCTCTGATGCGTCAGGAATGGCGCTGTGTAAACAGCTGCTAAATAATAAAACCTTTACCTTTTGACTTCGAGCAAAACATTCTGTATATTTTCTAAATGGAACAGATAAATGTTTATTTGAAAGTATCACTTGCTTTTAGGTTAACTAGGAATAAAAAAAACTTTGAAATATTTCCCATACACCAAATAAAATATTGACGTAAAATTATGCTCACTGTTTCTTGACTCAAAGGAAAATCCCTTTGTTTCTGGGACGCCATCTGTATATGTAGTATGTACACAAAGCCATGTGATTCTCAAGGCCAACCACAAGAGTTTTATTTAATAACAAAGTCTGAGAAATGTGTTGATTTGACGCACAATATAGATATGATATGTACATTGTACAAGCTAAAAGTAAAACTTAAAAATAAAAAACAACATAGATTATATATTTTAGTACGAGTAACGTGCTTTATAGTGTAGTGCCGACTGCCGTGCATAGTGATTTGCTTGCGGCGTTGACCCTCTGCTTACTTTATCGGGCAAGCGCGCCGTAATTGACGATGGAGCGCCACAGCTGCCGAATCCGATATGCGTGTTTTTTTTTTCTCATTGCGCTTTCATGCAAATTTGTTAGTGTCCTGGGAAATTGTAAGAGATTTTGTGTGCCACCGATTCCCGGAGTTAAAGAATCAAGTTGGCCTTAATGTGACATACCGACTATTTTGGGGTGAGAGATTTCGTTATTTTAATATGTGGTTGGCTTCAATCAGGTGAGATGACACAAATTCATGTTGGCAGGAGCTGTGGCTTACAGGCCAGGCATGACATCAATTTAAATTGTGTTGTTATCTTTGTCTGCTCAGAGACTTAGCTTTGAGGACCTGCAAGTGAGATTGATTTTCAGTTTGTAAATGCCTATTGCCGAGAGCTGTATTTCAAAAGGTTATTCCTGCAAATGTGTGCATATCTTCTGTGCAGCGTGATGGCTTGTAATTAATGTCAGCTAGAATCTGACTGCCATCTTTTTTTTCTCTCTTTTTTTTGCCCATTTCTTAGTGTTTCAAATGCCAGTGTTGATGCTTGATTACTTTGATACTTTGATATGCTTTCAGTGGCTTATGTATGCATCGTGTAGGTACTCCGTACTAGGTATTAGGTAACCAATACCATACATTTCATTCATGCTTATTGATTTTCCTACATCGATCCTACTTCAAGGTATTGACATTTGGCAGTTGTCCTGTTGCAGTCTAGCAATGTTCTAAAATAGAATGTTCCAGCAAGTAGCAAAGTATATTTTTAGGATACAAATTACATAACTATTTCATATGTTGAAGTTGTGAAAATTACGCTTGCCGTGACCAAGCTGGGACTCAAATTGACCTGGCTGCTAGCCAGTGTCCTAGCATTGGGAAATTTGGGTGGAAATTGACACCCTATGGATACTATTTTTCCACTCTTTTTCCTGAGTTTTACTGTGAATTTTCCACTCCTTATTTTAAAAAGTATTGGATAATTGGAAACCTGATACTGATTTATGGATGTAATGATAGGGACAGCCTGTGTATGGAAAGGCAGGTAAGAATTGGCATAGGTAATAACTAAATTTGGTGAGCAGGTAATTGGGTGATAAAGCCTGGTACATATGCTTTTTGGTTTAATTTTCCACTCTTTATACTTATTTTTAGTCAAGAGTTTTCCATCCGCACCCCAGCTCCAAAGCAATTCTAGGAGCCTGCTGCTAGCACGCCGTGACCTCTGAACTAGGTCAGCCGCTGTGACCGGGGCCGTGACCAAGAAATTATAATTTTCTGCATCTCTAATACCTACATATTTGTATGATTGTTGGAATCTTACCGAGCTCTGCCGTACACACAACAGGTTGATCATATATTTAACAGGTTGATCATATATTGAACAGGTTGATCATATATTGATACATATTCAATTAAGCTGTGTGCGCAGCGGAACATCGATTGTTGACGTTTTGTATTGAAGTTTTTTTCTGGGAAGTTACACCCATGTTTGTACTTCGCCTCGTCTTTTATTTTGTATTAAAGCAAATGTGATACGTCGAAAAATACGTCTGACGAGGCTTCGAACCCGTAATCTTCGGCTGAATAAACCATATTGACCAGCGCCTTTAACCCGCGCACTGCAGGGGGTTGGTTTCCGCCCCCCCCCCCCCCCCCCCCCCTCAGGTTTTTCAAAGATAGCGAAAAAACGGCGGCGCGCAGCGCCGCCGGGTTTTGGCACACTGTTAGGACATCAATTGCGCACACTTTGAAGAAAAAAATCTCCTCGGGTCATCTCAGGTCAGGTCACGAGACCAGGTCAAGTGACCCCACCTCCAAAAATGTTTGCAGTTGTGCCAAAGCCAGAGTTTTTCACCGATCAGTTTGAAACTTACAGGATATCATGAGGGCATAAGTACTTACAATTCGTCGATATCGGAATTTTGATATCGGTGACCTAAGGTCAGGTCAATTTCGTATCCTCCCCATACTAAGTCAATGGGGAAATATACAAATGCTTCCTATTTCAAGGATATGCATGATATTAGTCCAATTACTTCTGGATCATGTTATTATAGGATATTCTTGATGATCCAGCTGGTAAACAGTTTTTCGTTATCTTTATTAAATAAAAAGTTAATAGCAAAAAACGATTTAGCAAAAAAAAAGTTTTCTTTTTGACCTCTGGAGCCTCAAATATTGACCTTAGATCAAATATGAGGACACCTTAGCGATTGCAAATTTCACTGGCTGGCGTTTGCTTTTTTCCGTTTGTTTCTAACTAGCATCGTTTCTGAGATATATGGGAAATTCTGGAGCGATGTCCTAAAACAGGACAAACTGGAAAATTTTACCTTTGATGACCTCTGGTGACCTCAATTTTGACCTGACCTAAAATAATACTGAATACTTTCGATAGAACATGTATCAAGCTATCAAATGCCTTTTTCCGCTTCTCGCTACCTAGCGTAGTTTTCGAGATCTCAGGGGGGGGGGCGGAAATCAACCCCCCCCCCCCCCCTGCAGTTAGTGTTCGGCGCAAAGCCCCTGCAGTGCGCGGGTTAACCACCAGGCCAACGTTGCGACAGCTAACAGCGTGGGAAATAAGCAGTATAGTTGAGGAAGGTTGAGAAAAGGTAAAAATTACAATGTGGTGCGGGTTTGATGGAAGATAACCTTATCGTGCATCACAAATGAGGAAATGATAAAGTGCAAAAGCTAGAAAGAGCAAAGTTGCGAAACCGACATGACAAAACGATATATCGCAAAAGTGCATCAGAAAAAGTGCACAGTGGAGCCTGAGCTTTACTCTTTATCACATGCGTTATGGTTAACATAACAGATCATGGCAACAGCGACGTGACGTCACCTCCAGCCAATCAGAGCGCTGGATCGGACTATGCTTTGCGTCGCTAGATTTTGGTAATGCGCGCCCTGGTTCCCTCCGTTCGGCTGCCAAAACGACAATATAGGTTAGAAGCTTGTGAAATAAAGCACTCAGAACCTAAGAAGTGCCAACACAGCTCCTACATAGACCATACTTGTTCCAAGAATGGTTCCCGCCAAGCTGGGCATCAGTGTCGGTACCCAAAAATGGCATTTAAACTGGACCATACCCCGAGGGCAAGCTAATATATATATATATATATATATATATATATATATATATATATATATATATATATATATATATATATATATATATATATATATATATATATATATATATATATATATATATATATATATATATATATATATATATATATATATATATATATATATATATATATATATATATATATATATATATATATATATATATATATATATATATATATATATATATATATATATATATATATATATATATATATATATATATATATATATATATATATATATATATATATATATATATATATTGGTAAATTTTATAATATATGGATATGGATAATATATGGATACATTTATGTCAAATTTTCACCGTGACAGAAACGAAGAATATCTGTTTGTTTACTGTTGTCTGTTAAATACGTAATATCGCACCTCATGTGAGAGAATCTCCAGAAATATGCATCTCTACCCGCAATTTGCCCCTCCACCGTCGCTCTGATCCCAGAACCACACTCAAGCAAACCCTCCCGCTGTTCAGCGCTTCGGTTATCGGTGACCTCTGACCCTTCCACTGCCCGTTTGTGAGGCGGGCAGCTATTGGTTGACACGGGGTCTTTACCATCATCTCTACTACGATGGATAGCCTCTACTCGAGGACTCGCTAAATGCGAGCTACTACGCCCGATGCTGTGCCGGCGTGGGCTTACAACTCTCCGATCAGAGGCGGTCTCAGGGCGAGATGCCTCAGTGCACTCAAGTGGGGAGAGAATCATTTTTTGTTTAATATTGTGATTTTATTCGAAGGCGTAGAATAGTGAAAAGTGACAGAGAGCTGCCTATGTGTAGGATGGAGATGTATCGCTCATATTGTTCAGGGATATCTATTGTTGTTATGAAACGCTGCTAGGTTATACCCATCTACAGTAGTACCTACCATTACTTTTGCAGTGACCTGTACGACAGATGCAAGTTTCCAGGACCACGGAAAAACACGTGAAATTATTGAGATGTTGACTAGGTGTAGCAGGTGAGGCCCGATCACAGGGAAACACTGACGGACGGCATGAATTGGCACACCATCGTTCCCCACTGCCCTTGAGGAGGACAGTTGACGAAGTGCTAATGACAGCTCTGAGAGAGTGGCAGGCCGCAGACGCATGCTAGTTGTGGTGACACGTGTAGGTCTCGGTGGGAGGGAAGGAGGGCTTCCAGTTGCTAGCTCAGTAGCGATGCGCGGACCGACAGTAGCAAAATGACGATTAAGCTCGTCCGCCTGCTCCGGTGACAGTTTCTCGGTAGCACCTCCTCCACCTTGGCCGGGCACAGAGCGAAGTCACGTACGTTACGCCAGAAACAACGTCGGTCCGACAACATGCGGTCACACAGAAAGGCTCGCTTACATTGGTCGAAGCACCCCTTCACTGGGTTCCGGAGTCGCCGATATTTGTTCCTATCAGAGTCCATGCCGGAGCGCCGCAACACACAGTACGCCTCGTCCCCCTCACGCTGCAGGTCCTGTAGCTCCTGGCTGTCCCCAACCCAGGGGCACCGCGGGCGGCGAGGAGTAACCGTCCTCAGCGGGCAATGCGCATCCATCACACGCCACCACACGCGCAAAAACTCGTTGACTTTCTCCTCTATGCTCGCTGCACTGTACACAGTACTCCAGTCTGCACGCAGAGAGTCCAAGCACACGGCATCCCAGTTCACCTTGCGCCAGGGGCGCGCACTAAACGGGGTGGGGCGACGACTCGACCGGTGGCGGGGCGCACGGACGATTACAGTCAGGTACGATCACAGTCAGGTGGTCGGCTATGACGTCAGGAGGCGGCAGAACAGTTTGTGGCTTGATTGTCGTGTGAGTGTATGGTCGTCTGCGGTCTGTGTCGCATGTCAGTGTGCAGCGGGAGCTGCGGGCTCGAGAGTCAATGTTAACTACCCATTGTGGCGGCCGGTGCGGGACCCGGCGGCAGACTCGGCTCGGCATCAGATGACCCCCTTTAACTACCCATTGTGGCGGCCGGTGCGGGACCCGGCGGCAGACTCGGCTCGGCATCAGATGACCCCCTTTAACTACCCATTGTGGCGGCCGGTGCGGGACCCGGCGGCAGACTCGGCTCGGCATCAGATGACCCCCTTTAACTACCCATTGTGGCGGCCGGTGCGGGACCCGGCGGCAGACTCGGCTCGGCATCAGATGACCCCCTTTAACTACCCATTGTGGCGGCCGGTGCGGGACCCGGCGGCAGACTCGGCTCGGCATCAGATGACCCCCTTTAACTACCCATTGTGGCGGCCGGTGCGGGACCCGGCGGCAGACTCGGCTCGGCATCAGATGACCCCCTTTAACTACCCATTGTGGCGGCCGGTGCGGGACCCGGCGTCAGACTCGGCTCGGCATCAGATGACCCCCTTTAACTACCCATTGTGGCGGCCGGTGCGGGACCCGGCGGCAGACTCGGCTCGGCATCAGATGACCCCCTTTAACTACCCATTGTGGCGGCCGGTGCGGGACCCGGCGGCAGACTCGGCTCGGCATCAGATTTCAGATGACGGACATGGGTTCGGCGTCAGATGACGGGCTGCGGAGGGGTGGTGGAAAGTGTCTGGGGTCAGTTGGCTGACAGGATGGTTCGAGAGAGGGTGCAATAGAGACCGAGTTCAGAAGAGGCGTTTTCGCGTGACTACACAGTTGCATCGGGGCTTGAAGGGGTCTTTGGACTGAGAGCCTGTCTGTTGGCCTGAGTGGCCTTCGGTATGCCTGAGGGAACCACGGTCGGCGTGAAGGGGCCCTGAGTGTGCCTGAGGGACCCTCGGTTGGCCTGAGGAACCCTCGGTTGGCCTGAGTGGATCTGGTTTGGCCTGAGGGGCCCTCGGTCAGCTTTAGGGGGCTCTCAGTGGGCCTGAGGAACCCTCGGTCGGCCTGAGTGGCTGTCGTTCGGCCTGAGGGGACCTCAGCCAGCTTGAAGGGTCTTTTTCGGTCTGAGGGGCCCTTGGTCGGCCTGAGGGGCGCTCGAGCGGCCTGAAGGGCCCTCGGTTTGCCTGAGGGGGTCCTCTGACGGCCTTAGAGGGCTCTCAGTCGGCATGAAGGGCCCTCGGTCAGCTTGAGGAGCCCTTGGTCGACTTGAGGAGGCCTTTGTTCGGCCTGAGGTGCTTTCAGTCAGCTTGAGGAGGTCCTGTTTCGGCCTGAGGGGCTTTCGGTCAGCTTGAGGAGGCCATCGGTCGGCCTGAGTGGCCCTCGATCGTCCTGTAGGGGTCCCTAGTGTGCCTGGGGGCTCTTCTGTCGGCCATAGGGGGCTCTCGGTCGACTTGAGGGGCGATCGGTCGGCTCGAGTGGCTCTTGCCAGGCCTGAGCAGGCCCCAGGCTGGTCGAAGAGGGCCATTGTCTCGGCCGGAAAGAGCTCGACGGTTTGAGAGGGGCCTCAGTTGGTTTGAGACGGTATTTTGCAGGCCTTGGAGCCTTAGGTTCCTTGTCTCGTTCTGAAATGACCTTTATCAGGGCTGAGAGGGTCCTATACCTGTCTGAGAGGTCCGTTTGCCAGTCAGAAAGGACCCTCAATTGTCCCAGGGGGGCTTTTCCGGCCTAAGAGAGCCTTAAGTCCCTAAGAGAGGACTCTCCGCTTATTTGAGAGGATCATCGGTCGACCAGAGATGACCACCGTCCAGTCTGAAACGGCCTTACGCTTGTCTAAGAGGGCCATTGTCATACTTTAGAGGGTCCTGTGCCAGTCTCTAGAGAGCTCTCGGTGATTCTGGAGAGCCCTTGGCAGAGCTGAGAGAGCCATTGGTCGGTCGGAAGCAGTCTTGCCAGAGTCGGAATCTGAGTTTATTGGAGTCAGTATTGTTTTGCCGGAGGCGGAGTCAGTTAAATAATACCGACTCCGGCTGCCATGTGAGGATTATGTACGGACAATGTGTTTTTTCAGTTGCATTTTTAATTGGCCACCGATGGCGATAATTCAACATTTTACGGATTCGAAATTGTGGTGCTGTCCTTTAAAAAACCGAAAGATTAATTTCAGTTAACTAGTAATTTGTCAATATTATGAGCTAGAATATATTTTTCGGGGGGGAGTGAAATTGGGTATTTTTTATTGTATGCAACTGACAAAACGACTCAACAAAACGATATATATATATATATATATATATATATATATATATATATATATATATATATATATATATATATATATATATATATATATATATATATATATATATATATATATATATATATATATATATATATATATATATATATATATATATATATATATATATATATATATATATATATATATATATATATATATATATATATATATATATATATATATATATATTTAAAGTATAATTATTATATAATATACTTATAACAATTAAAAAGCCTTTTGGGGGGATGACCGAGTGGGCGGTAAAGCTAAAACAGGTTTGAAATATGAAATGGTACGTGAGCACACGTGGTAGTAACACATAGTCCTTTTAGTCTTTTTAGTCCTCCATAAAAATTGCCAGGCCTCCATGCATGCAAACATGAAAATTTAGTTGTATTGAATTGTACATGATCTCCTTTCTCGAATCCCCCAAAAGGGAGTACGTCCTGAGCGCTTCATGTTTCAGCGTATAAAAAAACGAATGCTTAGATAAATCAAGCCATTTTTGATCAACAATTATTTGTGTTCATTTCGACGTCTGCGGGTGCCACGCGCTGTGGTACCACCTCTATCAGAACGAACAATAACACAATCAAAATTGATTTGATGGTCCTATCCAATGGCGAAAACCCGATCTCAATCAGAGCAGTGGTTGCAAAGTTATTGCCTTCCGAAAAGCGTCTGTATGGCCGGGTCGGGCCGGGTCAAATGTAAAATTGTCTAGTAAGTTGACGAGAAACCTCACGGGCGCTTCGCGCCCGCTCGGTAATTAAACTATTACAATTATTACAATTATGGAGCCGTTTTGTCCGTTTCATGTGCCCCCCGCGGAAGGGAGGCTGGATCCGCCAGTGCCGACGGCTGGCTTGACTCATGTGTCATGTGTGTCTGACGAGTGGACTGTGCCGTAACATATCAATCCAATGCGGAACAGCCTACCCAGATAGTATTTTACTATCTAATTAAATATATGCTAAATAGCTATCTATCCGTGTAGGCTGTTCCGCATTGCACTGAGATGCTGCGGCACAGTCCACTCGTCAGACACACATGACAAATCATTTGAGCTAGCCGTCCAACGTCGGAGAACACAAGCACAGCCAGGGAGTCTACATTCCATGTTAGTGTAAGCCATTGTAAGAATTTTGGACATCATATAACAAGTGAGCCAAAATGCATCGGCCGGGAATCGAACCCGGGCCGCCCGCGTGGCAGGCGAGCATTCTACCACTGAACCACCGATGCTTGAAATATTCACTGTAGAGCAGGTTCTACGGCGCACGGGACTTGTTCCGGCACTTGGAGACCTATTCCTATATATAGTGAAAAACTCGTCATACCACGCCTGGCCAGTCCTGGTGTGATGTCATTCAGAGGTCGTGACACCACGGTGCACGGCCCCGTGCGTCGCAGAACCGGCTCTACGGTAGATAGGTCAAGCATCGGTGGTTCAGTGGTAGAATGCTCGCTTGCCACGCGGGCGGCCCGGGTTCGATTCCCGGCCGATTCATTTTGGCTCCTCAGATGATGTTATGACATGATGTTCTTCGACCCGTCCAGTTCCATACACCAGGGACTCGTCTAAGGAAATTTGACTGGGGGGGGGGGGCAGGCTTGAGATGACTTATTTTCATTTCACCTCTTCTAGTCCACGAACAGTCACACTTACTCTGGTTTTTCCACAGTCCATTGATATTCCAACGGGCAGTAATATTCATAACATATATAGTTGTGCATTCAAACAATTATGTTGAGATGATTGATAAGCAGACAAAGTATACATTGTTATTAAACCGCCATTGACTCGGGGGGGGGGGGGTTAACGCCCCGTGACGAACTTTCGCAATAACTCAAAAATCAATAAGCTATCAACGTCAAACTTTTAGAACCTTTTCTCACATCAATTGCACAATTGTACGTTTTTCTGTACACAAATGAAGCAATTTCATCGAAAAATCGGTGAGATACAGCGAATTTAGTGACGTCACTACACACGAGTTTGACGAGAAAAGAAATCAGCTAAAATGTAACACCGTAAAAGGGTCATATTTTGAGAAAAATGCAATACAAAATATAAAAGATAACAAATGTGCCAGGGCTACAAAATTACTATCTCAGAATTAGGAAAATGTTGGTTTTTGAGCCCCAATAATAAAAAAAAAATGCCCACATTGTACGCCCGTAGCTCAGTCGGGAGAGCGCTGAGCTTTTGACCTCACCCGTTGTGGCAGGCCGGGTTCGAGTCGCTTCGGCGCTCGCTATTTGCCTCTGACTGGGATGGCCTTGCGGCCGGTTGCAGCGGTCGCAACTCAGTCAGGTGACGTCAGAGGGCGGGGCGGGCCGTGTCCAGTAGGTCGGGTCATTCGATAGGTTTTTGCGAGCATGCGCAGATTAATAGTGAAATTATTATGCGCTATAGCATTACAAACTTACATGATTTTATTATTTGTATTTCAAAACAAATTTGGAGATGCCACCCGGCCCCTTTTTGGGGACA
Organism: Chirona hameri; assembly: GCA_036785665.1. Lineage (NCBI taxonomy): Eukaryota > Metazoa > Arthropoda > Thecostraca > Balanomorpha > Balanidae > Chirona > Chirona hameri. The sequence goes on from JAXIVJ010008671.1 coordinate 47,363, forward strand.
CTTGCGATTTTTTGTCATTATCGTATATTTGGGCATTAATAGTTTTTTTTTAATCGGAAAATATCATTTTCGAATTATCCGTATGCTGTTTGACAACCGTAGTGATTGTCATGAAGTTATCATGGACAATAAAGCTGTTTCTCTGCATTTCCTGTAAGGCTTTTAAGGGTCACAGCGCCATCTATTGAGCGGACTTGCAATGTATCCACTAGGTGCAGTTTCCCAGCTGCGGAGGTCTGCAGAGGAGCTCCACACGCACTGAAATCAGTGGCGGCGGATAAGGGAGGGGCAGGGGGCATCTGCCCCCCCCCCCCCCCCCACACACACACACTCAATAAATTTTTCCCCGCCCCATAAATGTGTTGGTTCGATTTTTTTTAACCTAAAAATTGACCGGAGGCCCCCAGGGTGCCCCCCAGCCAGCCCGAGGGGTCCTATAAGGCCAACAGAAGGCCCTCAGTCGGCCCAAGGGGCACTCGGTAGGCCTGAAACTTTAACACGGGCCTGTCCGACGTTTTTTGCGACCATTTAGAGGCCCTGCAAAATATAGTGGCCTAAATCCGAGGAGATATCATCCCCCTCCCCCTCCCTCGGCACGGCGCGGGATAAGTAAAAAATAGATATTGCTTTGAAATTTGGTTTGGATATCTTCCATATTTGTTTCTCTAATGTATTTTCCGTTTTTTTTTAAATATCTTCAATATTTTGATTTTGTAGAAATTTTCCCGAAAAAAAGTTTTATTTTTATTTTGGGGGGTAAAAAAATCACAAATCCGAGATAGCCATTTAAACGAATGTCTAATTTCCTTTCTTTTGACTTTTGTATTTGCAATTTTCATTCAACCTCGATTTTCTACGTTTTTTCACACATGTATCGTTTTTCCACCCCAAAAAAAAATGCATGACATGACGTCATTAAATCGTCATTATCTCCCACAGTACTACATCAATTCCATTGGATTTTTTTAGAAGAGGTACAATTGATGTAGCATAAAGTACTGTTAACTTTTACGTCAATATCTATCATAATTATCTTAGCCATACCAAATTTAACGGGGGGGGGGCATTTTGATATGGGTGCCCCCTTGCAAATGCAATGAGGGGCACGGTGCCCCCGTGCGGTAGCGCCAGCCTGGGGGCATTTTGCAAATGGAAAATTTAATTGCTTAAAAACGGCTAAGTTTTGGGAAACATTACCTTTAGTAATTTAGACATTTCAATAACGGCCAAAGATAATGGCTATCTCAGTTCAAAACCAATACAAAGGTACAATTGATGTCAATCTAAAAAATAAAATAGGCTGAAAATATGATTTCTGTGCAGGCTGTTCCGCATGACATTGAGATGCTGCGGCACAGTCCACTCGTCAGACACACATGAGAAATAATTTGAGCCAGCCGTCCAACGTCGGAAAACACAAGCACAGCCAGTGAGTCTACGTTCCATGATAGTGTAAGCCATTGTAAGAATTTTGAACGTCATATAACAACAAGTGAGCCAAAATGCATCGGCCGGGAATCGAACCCGGGCCGCCCGCGTGGCAGGCGAGCATTCTACCACTGAACCACCGATGCTTGTTTATGTGTTATAGCGCTGTTTCTGCGGCGCCAGGGAACGTGCACTGTGGCGTCACGACCTCTGAATGACGTCACACCATGACTGGTCCAGGCGTGTCGTGACGAGTTTTTCCACCAGTGCCGGAGGCAGTCATTTTCCTTCACTGCGGCACAGACACGGCCCTGTGCGCCGCAGAACCTGCTGTATGGCAGGTTAGGCAAGCATCGGTGGTTCAGTGGTAGAATGCTCGCCTGCCACGCGGGCGGCCCGGGTTCGATTCCCGGCCGATGCATTTTGGCTGCTTAGATGATGTTGTGACAAGATGTTCTTCGACCCGTCCAGTTACATACACCAGGGACTCGTCTAAGGAAATTTGACTGGGGGGGGGGGGGGGGCAGGCTTGAGATGACTTATTTTCATTTCACCTCTTCTAGTCCACGAACAGTCGCACTTACTCTGGTTTTTCCACAGTCCATTGATATCGTTCCAACGGGCAGTAATATTCATAACATATATAGTTGTGCATTCAAACAATTATGTTGAGATGATTGATAAGCAGACAAAGTATACATTGTTATTAAACCGCCATTGACTCGGGGGGGGGGCGTTTAACGCCCCCTGACGAACTTTCGCAATAGCTCAAAAATCAATAAACTATCAACGTCAAACTTTTAGAACCTTTTCTCACATCAATTGCACAATTGTACGTTTTCTGTGCACAAATGAAGCAATTTCATCGAAAAATCGGTGAGATACAGCGTATTTAGTGACGTCACTACACACGAGTTTGACGAGAAAAGAAATCAGCTAAAATGTAACACACCGTAAAAGGGTCATATTTTGAGAAAAATGCAATACAAAATATAAAAGATAACAAATGTGCCAGGGCTACAAAATTACTATCTCAGAATTAGGAAAATGTTGTTTTTTGAGCCCCCATAATAATTTTAAAAAATGCCCACATTGTACGCCCGTAGCTCAGTCGGGAGAGCGCTGGCTTTTGACCTCACCTGTTGTGGCAGGCCGGGTTCGAGTCGCTTCGGCGCTCGCTATTTGCATCTGACTGGGATGGCCTTGCGGCCGGTTGCAGCGGTCGCAACTCAGTCAGGTGACGTCAGAGAGCGGGGCGGGCCGTGTCCAGTAGGTCGGGTCATTCGATAGGTTTTTGCGAGCATGCACAGATTAATAGTGAAATTATTATGCGCTATATCATTACAAACTTACATGATTTTATTATTTGTATTTCAAAACAAATTTGGAGATGCCAACCGGCCTCTTTTTGGGGACACTTGCGATTTTTTGTCATTATCATATATTTGGGCATTAATAGTTTTTTTAAAAACAATTTTCGGAAAATATCATTTTCGAATTATCCGTATGCTGTTTGACAACCGTAGTGATTGTCATGAAGTTATCATGGACAATAAAGCTGTTTCTCTGCATTTCCTGTAAGGCTTTTAAGGCTCACAGCGCCATCTATTGAGCGGACTTGCAATGTATCCACTAGGTGCAGTTTCCCGGCTGCGGAGGTCTGCAGAGGAACTCCACACGCACTGAAATCAGTGGCGGCGGATAAGGGAGGGGCAGGGGGTTTCTGCCCCCCCCCCCCCCCCCCCCCCCCCCCACACACACACACTCAGTAAATTTTTCCCCGCCCCGTAAATGTGTTAGTTCGATTTTTTTTTTTTAAACCTTAAAATTGACCGAGGGCCCCAGGGTGCCCCCCAGCCAGCCTGAGGGGCCCTCTAAGGCCAACAGAAGGCCCTCAGTCGGCCCAAGGGGCACTCGGTAGGCCTGAAACTTCAACACGGGCCTGTCCGACGTTTTTTGCGACCATTTGGAGGCCTGCAAAATATAGTGGCCTAAATCCGAGGAGATATCATCCCCCCTCCCCCCCCCCCCCCCTCGGCACGGCGCGGGATAAGTAAAAAATAGACATTGCTTTGAAATTTGGTTTGGATATCTTCCATATTTGTTTCTCTAATGTATTTTCCGTTTGTTTTAAATATCTTCAATATTTTGATTTTGTAGAAATTTTCCCGAAAAAAAAAATATTTTTATTTTGGGGGGGTAAAAAAAATCACAAATCCGAAATAGCCATTTAAACGATTGTCTAATTTCCCTTCTTTTGACTTTTGTATTTGCAATTTTCATTCAACCTCGATTTTCTACGGTTTTTCACACATGTATCGTTTTTCCACCCCCCAAAAAATGCATGACATGACGTCATTAAATCGTCATTATCTCCCACAGTACTACATCAATTTCATTGGATTTTTTTAGAAGAGGTACAATTGATGTAGCATAAAGTACTGTTAACTTTTACGTCAATATCTATCATAATTATCTTAGCCATACCAAATTTAACGGGGGGGGGGCATTTTGATATGGGTGCCCCTCATTGGGCATTTTTGATATGGGTGCCCCCTTGCAAATGCAATGAGGGGCACGGTGCGGTAGCGCCAGCCTCGGGCATTTTGCAAATGGAAAATTTAATTGCTTAAAAACGGCTAAGTTTTGGGAAACATTACCTTTAGTAATTTAGACATTTCAATAACGGCCAAAGATAATGGCTATCTCAGTTCAAAAACCAATACAAAGGTACAATGATGTCAATCTAAAAAATAAAATAGCCTGAAAATATGATTTATGTGCAGGCTGTTCCGCATGGCATTGAGATGCTGCGGCACAGTCCACTCGTCAGACACACATGAGAAATAATTTGAGCCAGCCGTCCAACGTCGGAAAACACAAGCACAGCCAGTGAGTCTACGTTCCATGATAGTGTAAGCCATTGTAAGAATTTTGAACGTCATATAACAACAAGTGAGCCAAAATGCATCGGCCGGGGAATCGAACCCGGGCCGCCCCCGCGTGGCAGGCGAGCATTCTACCACTGAACCACCGATGCTTGTTTATGTGTTATAGCGCTGTTTCTGCGGCGCCAGGAACGTGCACTGTGGCGTCACGACCTCTGAATGACGTCACACCATGACTGGTCCAGGCGTGTCGTGACGAGTTTTCCACCAGTGCCGGAGGCAGTCATTTTCCTTCACTGCGGCACAGTACACGGCCCTGTGCGCCGCAGAACCGGCTGTATGGCAGGTTAAGCAAGCATCGGTGGTTCAGTGGTAGAATGCTCGCCTGCCACGCGGGCGGCCCGGGTTCGATTCCCGGCCGATGCATTTTGGCTCCTTAGATGATGTTGTGACAAGATGTTCTTCGACCCGTCCAGTTCCATACACCAGGGACTCGTCTAAGGAAATTTGACTGGGGGGGGGGGGCAGGCTTGAGATGACTTATTTTCATTTCACCTCTTCTAGTCCACGACAGTCGCACTTACTCTGGTTTTTCCACACTCCATTGATATCGTTCCAACGGGCAGTAATATTCATAACATATATAGTTGAGCTTGAGATGACTTATTTTCATTTCACCTCTTCTAGTCCACGAACAGTCGCACTTACTCTGGTTTTTCCGCAGTCCATTGATATCGTTCCAACGGGCAGTAATATTCATAACATATATAGTTGTGCATTCAAACAATTATGTTGAGATGATTGATAAGCAGACAAAGTATACATTGTTATTATTAAACCGCCATTGACTCGGGGGGGGGGGGCGTTTAACGCCCCCTGACGAACTTTCGCAATAGCTCAAAAATCAATAAGCTATCAACGTCAAACTTTTAGAACCTTTTCTCACATCAGTTGCACAATTGTACGTTTTCTGTGCACAAATGAAGCAATTTCATCGAAAAATCGGTGAGATACAGCGTATTTAGTGACGTCACTACACACGAGTTTGACGAGAAAAGAAATCAGCTAAAATGTAACACACCGTAAAAGGGTCATATTTTGAGAAAAATGCAATACAAAATATAAAAGACAACAAATGTGCCAGGGCTACAAAATTTCTATCTCAGAATTAGGAAATGTTGTTTTTTTGAGCCCCATAATAATTTTAAAAAAAATGCCCACATTGTACGCCCGTAGCTCAGTCGGGAGAGCGCTGGGCTTTTGACCTCACCTGTTGTGGCAGGCCGGGTTCGATTCGCTTTCGGCGCCTCGCTATTTGCATCTGACTGGGATGGCCTTGCGGGCGGTTGCAGCGGTCGCAACTCAGTCAGGTGACGTCAGAGGGCGGGGCGGGCCGTGTCCAGTAGGTCGGGTCATTTGATAGATTTTTGCGAGCATGCACAGATTAATAGTGAAATTATTATGCGCTATATCATTACAAACTTACATGATTTTATTATTTGTATTTCAAAACAAATTTGGAGATGCCAACCGGCCTCTTTTTGGGGGACACTTGCGATTTTTTGTCATTATCGTATATTTGGGCATTCATAGTTTTTTTTTTAATCGGAAAATATCATTTTCGAATTATCCGTATGCTGTTTGACAACCGTAGTGATTGTCATGAAGTTATCATGGACAATAAAGCTGTTTCTCTGCATTTCCTGTAAGGCTTTTAGGCTCACAGCGCCATCTATTGAGCGGACTTGCAATGTATCCACTAGGTGCAGTTCCCGGCTGCGGAGGTCTGCAGAGGAGCTCCACACGCACTGAAATCAGTGGCGGCGGATAAGGGAGGGGCAGGGGGCATCTCCCCCCCCCCCCCACACACACACACACTCAATAAATTTTTCCCCGCCCCATAAATGTGTTGGTTCGATTTTTTTTTTAAACTTAAAAATTGACCGAGGGCCCCAGGGTGCCCCCCCCCCCAGCCCAGGCCTGAGGGCCCTCTAAGGCCAACAGAAGGCCCTCAGTCGGCCCAAGGGGCACTCGGTAGGCCTGAAACTTCAACACGGGCCTGTCCGACGTTCTTTGCAACCATAGAGGCCCTGCAAAAATATAGTGGCCTAAATCCGAGGAGATAATCATCCCCCCTCCCCCCCCCCCCCCCCCTCGGCACGGCGCGGATAAGTAAAAAATAGATATTGCTTTGAAATTTGGTTTGGATATCTTCCATATTTGTTTCTCTTATGTATTTTCCGTTTTTTTTTAATATCTTCAATATTTGATTTTGTAGAAATTTCCCGAAAAAAAGTTGTATTTTTATTTTGGGGGTAAAAAAATCACAAATCCGAGATAGCCATTTAAACGAATGTCTATTTTCCTTTCTTTTGACTTTTGTATTTGCAATTTTCATTCAACCTCGATTTTCTACGGTTTTTACACATGTATCGTTTTTCCACCCAAAAAAATGCATGACATGACGTCATTAAATCGTCATTATCTCCCACAGTACTACATCAATTTCATTGGATTTTTTTAGAAGAGGTACAATTGATGTAGCATAAAGTACTGTTAACTTTTACGTCAATATCTTTCATAATTATCTTAGCCATACAAATTTTAACGGGGGGGCATTTTGATATGGGTGCCCCCTTGCAAAATGCAATGAGGGGCACGGGTGCCCCCGTGCGGTAGCGCCAGCCTGGGGGCATTTTGCAAATGGAAAATTTAATTGCTTAAAAACGGCTAAGTTTTGGGAAACATTACCTTA
>JAXIVJ010008672.1:0-2500 GCA_036785665.1 Chirona hameri
CTGAACTGGTGGCATTATGGTATCAGGAGCGACGGCTGAACTGGTTGGTATTATGGTATCAGAGCGACGACTGAACTGGTGGCATTATGGTATCAGGAGCGACGGCTGAACTGGTGGCATTATGTATCAGGAGCGACGACTGAACTGGTGGCATTATGGTATCAGGAGCGACGGCTGAACTGGTGGCATTATGGTATCAGGAGCGACGGCTGAACTGGTGGTATTATGGTATCAGGAGCGACGACTGAACTGGTGGCATTATGGTATCAGGAGCGAGGCTGAACTGGTGGTATTATGGTATCAGGAGCGACGACTGAACTGGTGGCATTATGGTATCAGGAGCGACGGCTTGAACTGGTGGCATTATGGTATCAGGAGCGACGGCTGAACTGGTGGTATTATGGTATCAGAGCGACGGCTGAACTGGAGGTATTATGGTATCAGGAGCGACGGCTGAACTGGTGGTATTATGGTATCAGGAGCGCCGGCTGAACTGGTGGTATTATGGTATCAGGAGCGACGGCTGATACCATAACAAGAGGGGTATACGGCGCACTAAAACGGCAGGTAAGCTCAAACCGAGACACAGGCGTAATATTATGCCAGTGATACGTACTGCACTGAACTGGGCGTAAGGGAAGCTGACATAGAAGCTGACAAAGCAGTTCCGTCATTTTGTTCAAAATGTAAAATGACCATTATTATCATCATCAATCAAACGATGTGTTAGTTGTTACTGGAGCGCCAATAAATACAGGCTCAGTTCAGCAGGGTACCCCAGTACATACATGCATCCTGGATCGCACAAGGGTAAGCTATGGCTTCGATAGGACACCGGTTTGGCGACCGTCTGACCATGCTTCTCTGTTTATATAACCGACGATCGGTAGACAATAGCTCCTGCCAAATACCGCGTGCGCGCGACAGGTCCACTGACGTCATCTTTGGCCGGCCACCAAACTGCCGGGGATCTGGTGCCGGGGACCAGCCTTACTACACAGAGCCAGACCAGCTGTAAACTGTGCCTGGCATCTATCGAAATTACCAAATCAATACAATGCAAATGAATGTAAAAGTGAATAAAACGGGAATAGTGAAGGTCTGCAAGTTATTTGCCCTGTACAAAACTTTCGCTATCATCCTACAATGTATCCCTGCATGTGTCAAAATATTCATAATATTCACGATCCCCATGAAAACCATAGCAATGATTACTAAATAAACCAAAAGTATCTCACCAGAGCAGAGTTCTGACCAGAGGCGAATGCTTCAACATACTGTACTGCGCGATACTGTACCGCTTATCCTTCTGGAACACGCGCAAGCACATCTTGGCACTGGAACACCTGAGACACAATATTGTCAAAGCCAATATTTGACACATGCAAGACAAAACAAAAACAAGACCCAAACAACAGAGCAACGGAGGAGCCGAACAGGTGAGCAGCCCGGGAGAGTTGTGAATAACAACTCCAGCGCATTGGCAGTCCAGAATACGTTTCCGCCGTTTTCGTTCGCTACACGACACTGGGCGGAAAGCTCGCTACAGCGCCAGCGGTAAGCTCACACTCCAACTCGGACAAACGATAACGCGCTAGTAAATGACCTCATCGGCAGCCCGTGTACAAACATTTAGATTGACAGCAGCCAGTTCAGGGTTTTTGTTTCACTTCGAAGAGTGACATCCGTACCTATCGGTATTTCGCAAAGCTATTTCCACGAAAATCTCGTACCTCGATGTTCGACACATTACGTGATTGACGCATGCATTAGGAGCAGCAAGCTGTATGTGTACTCAAATCTTCCAAAATCGCAGCCCTTTCACCAGCCTATTCATTCGAGCAGTGTCTGCAAGCGAAGCTTTCCAAATCGCAGTCCATTTCTATGAAAGCATCTGCCTTCCAAACATTCACCAATGGCTTTCCAGGGAATCGCCCGGTGGCCAACTGAGATATAAGCTTCCGCCGAAACTTCTGTGTGGCACCACTGGGACTATTCGACCCGGACCTGAGGGCTTCTCCGCCGGGCGTCGCTTTATTGTGACTTCTCCGTAAACCTAGGCACCAAATGTTTGTAAAAAGTTGCTTACTCCGCCGAAGGGCAGCGCTCGTGCCCAGGGAAACCGCACAAACTTGGCGTCGCTCCATGCTTGGATGGGTTAGTTGCGCGTCTGTCGGGTGGGGGGGGGGGGCAGACAGGAGCAGAACACGGCTGCTGGGGCCCGGCGAACCACCTGCTGAGCGAGCAGAGCCGCCGGCATGCGCTCTCTGACCTAGTTAGCGATCATACCAACACGGCAGATTCCCGGAACGACCGCTCCAGCCACGCGTGGTCCGTGTTCAACAAGACAACTGTCGCTCATGAACACTGAACAGGTGCGCTGGCATATTCCCCGGACCAGAGCGGACTTCTCTCCGCAGAGCAGCGCCCTCGAGGTGGTCAGCCCGACCTCCGCCAGACGTCCAGCGGCGGGACCATGAAAACATCGCACCTCACTAGA
>JAXIVJ010008672.1:10000-17500 GCA_036785665.1 Chirona hameri
TTACTCGAATTGTCCATGACACCCAAGCAAAAATGGAATTTTGGGACACTGCAACTAATATCCTCCAACAGATGTCCGGAATGGAAAGTTCGAATTCAGATTCTGAATAGATCCAGGGTTTGATAACCTAATTCAGAATATAATCACTAATCAGTTTTTGCCATGCAATTGATTATTCACGTTAAGGTCGCCGTCCACTGCACTCGCCTTATCGCCTAACGGCTGAATTTAACATGGGGGCCTAATGGGATGCGCGCTGACTTGTCTAACGACCGAATGCGCGATTAGGCGTGTTCAGCTGACTTTGTCGGCGCGTTGTCAGCGCGTCATTCAGCGCTGAGTAGGCGCGCATAAGTTGGAAATGCTGAACTTTTCGGTCGTTAGGCGTGAAGAAATCTTACCTGCACGCTGCACCTGAAATATCTTATTGCAAATTTTACGAGAAGTACATCATTTCGCGCTGTGAAGTAGGTAAATGTCACAACCTTAACATAGCATTGGTGTTTCCAGGGCTTCAGATTTTGTATGCAGTGAACAACAATGTTATTTATGGCGATAATCTTCGGAAGCTGTCTTCTCCGTAGTAGAACGCTACTTTATTTTTGCTGAAATTATTCCAACATGTGGCCACAGCAACATAAATGTATATATTTAGAACGCCTATTTCTCCATATTCTCCAATTTACAGAACGTTGAATGAGTTGTTTATATTTCTGCTTATTTACGTGGCCTTGGTCCCGGCTCAAAAACTTAAAAGCTTTGAGGCATTTCTAATTTGTATTCGCTTTATTGCACGTGATTTAGTGTTAAATAGGACTAACTGTTTCGTGGTAGCATAAAGAATCAACCCAAAACGATTTTTTAGTTCAGTAATACCTAAAGCTTTTGCATTTTAATAAACATTTTGTCAGTCATGGCGGCTCACATTCGGCGTATAATTCGGTCGTTAGGCCGATACTAAGCGCGTAGTCGGCGGGTAGTCGGCGGGTAGTCGGCGCGTCCTGAAATTCGGCTGTTAGGTCGTTAGGCGTGTGTGCGCAGTGGACGGCGACTTTTACATATTGGGTCCACTCGCCCCAGGAGGTCTAGTGGCCTGGCTCTGCCTCGCATCCCCGGGTGGCATGGCAGCACCGCCAGCTGGCAGCGTCACACTGCCTTCACACTGCCGCCGTCACCGCGGCGATGGATGGCGCGACATCCGAGCGGCAGCCGTCATCCGCCATCATCGCCGCCGGGACGAGACGACACCGGAGCAGCGCCCACCGACCGCAGTCACCGCCGTCACTGCGGCCGCGTGCGCGACACGTGCCTGCAGCAGCGACATCGGCGGCGTGCCCGTATTTGGCACCGGCTAGCGACACGAGGTCATAGGCCAGCGACAGGTGTAGGCCACAGACAGGGGTCGTAGCGTCGGCGAGGTCCTACATAGCCTGACCAGAGAACCAGTCCAACGAGAGGACTGACAAACGTTCGGCGTAGTAATCATTAATTAGATAGGTTTAAGTTCAAATGACAAGAAAACGAGCGTCATTGTTTAGAGACTTCATAACCCACTTTCTTTTACCTGAATACATTAATAAATTAGCTAATAACATAATTAATATAATATATTAATAATATGCCGACCTCTGAATCGGAGCTAAATATCCCAAGAAGGCTATCTGCAGCCTGTTGCCAGGCGCAGGTGTTCCCCGTAGTCAGATGAAGGTGTCGCTGGGTGCAGACGACGTCCGCAGCCGGGCCGGCGTCCCATAAGGTTCCGGCGGGTTGTGCTGGCCAGGTCGGCAGCGGCGGGCGGCTGGCGGGAGCCGGCTGAACTGCACGGGACTGGACCGCAGCCAGCGCTGCCATCTGGCGACGCCTGGCACCGCCTCCCGGTCACAGATAGCACACTGCGCCGCTTCAGCCCGCCGACAACCGAGAGCCACGCACAGAACCCACAGCCGACACACAGTGACGCGAGAAAACACCAAGACTGCAGCTCCTGTCTTCTAGCCATGCCGAGTCTTCTAACATAGCGGCAATGACGCGATAGAGCGGGAACAAACCCGTCACGCTCCTACGCATATGGACATGTTTGTAAACCTCTTCCATACCCCGTGCACCCGGACATGTCAATCAACAGTTGCCAAGCAATAGAGCGCGTATCCCCAGAGTGACCTTCACGGAGCCTGTTCAGTGGCCCGCTCCTGGGCCGTGGAATTCTTCTGATGCCCCGGGGCGGCGCCACCAGCGTGACGGCACAGGTCAAGGTTCGACGGTTACCCGGCCAGCCCGCGGCCAAAAATCCGTAACGGCGGTCCGCTGAGCGACGGGAACACGGCCGGCGGAGCCAAACGACGGCCCGGGCAGCAATATAGGTGGCCGGGGTTACCGGGTTAGTCTGCACAGACCAGAGTTCAACCGCCGCGCCGCTTCAAATAGTGGCAGAGAAGGTGATACACAGGACAAACAAATGGAGAAAAAGCGTGGATGGATTCATATTGAAAACATCAGAAAATATAAACATCTCTCGCGAAGGTTGTTTTTAAGAGGCTTTCCTGATCACTCTGCACCAACAGTTAACACCATTGGCACTGGAGATACTGGCTTCGGTTTGAGCACATCTGGCCCCGGATGCAGTGTTGAATCGTGTTTATTTGAGCAAATCTGACGCACATTTTCAACTTTCAGCAATCACACAAAAGCAACGATGTTAAGTGTGCAGTGTATACAGTTTCATTGTTTGTACAGCTGTTGGAAAACATTTAAACTCCAAAGTCGTAGCAGCTTTCGCTGATCTGATTGATGCTTGTCCATTCTGTTGAACGCCGCTGTAGATAGGCTGTACCGCACGGCAGCTCTGTAATGCGGCACAGCCTACGCACCAGTGTTGGTGTGGCTCATAGTTTAGGTACCGTAAAATGGGATGAAGTGACACTTTTTAGCTTTACACCGTTGTAACCCTTCACCAATCACCTCAATTAGTTTGATGTTTGCACCAAATATCGAATCTTAATAAATACTATTAGTCTAGAGTGGGTTTTGGTTCATTCAATACTATGTTGCATATCTTGCATTCGTATTTTTTGCTGTCTCACTTCACACACCCATGTGGAGTGAAAGGACACACTAGTGCAGTTGGTTGGCATGCTTTGAGCATTTCATTATGCTTGATCCGTAAAGTGACAGTTTTCGGCTTTTCAGAGAAAAGTTGAATGTTTGTGTCACTACAGCGAAAAATCATAAGCCACAGATAGCAAAATCAACGCTAATGAAAATATGCTTCATGGTGCTGGGATGACCCATAGGGCATACTGTTGCTATTATGCTTCTTCTTGTCATATGACACAACAAAGGCAAACTTGTGCTTCCTTCATCTTGCCATGTGACACAACAAAAAAAAAACATAAATGTGTGCCATTGGGGGGCGGGGATTTTGGTATTACAGATGGTCAGGGGAGAGGGTCAGGATTGCAGGGCTCCCATGTATCAACAAACCGGCGCTCTACCTTAACCGAGCTTCATGGTTTCAAGATGATATTAGTTTGGACAATAATAATCAGGGACTTAACGCCTAAACCTGTATTTGTATTTAATACAAGGACCGTTAAGTCATACATGAGTTGCGGTCGGGGGGGGGGGGGCAGCGACTCGAATCCAAGACCTTTTAGTCAACATGCAACCGCCACATGAGCCATATAAAGTCAATATGCAACCGCCACTTTATACAAAAGAGTTAGCTCAAGTCTACGGGACATGGTCAATTTGATGACCAACTACGATGAATATTCAGGGTTTATATACATATTAATCACACTTCTCATTAGGGGCCCGGGAATGGTTTTAAAGTTGTTTTTTTTTGGGGGGGGGGCGAGAAAAAAAGGGGCCCGGGAACGGTTTTAAAGTTTGGGGGGCGATACAAAAATGGGGGGGGGGGCGGGGAGACAGTCTTCTCACTTCTCATCTTGGTGCACCTTTTCGTTCTTAAATTTTCCTCATTGAAGATTAACCCGCGCCGTGCTTCGGTGCCACCTTCGCCGTGCCGGGGGGGGGGGGGGCTTTTCGACAGGGACGTAGGCAAAAACCGAAAACACCGTTCGAAAGATCAACAAAAATCACTTCGAAACTATTTCGATCATGGTTTGGTTCAGGTTCATATTGATAATATCTCGGGAACTATGATATCTAGGAACAAACGGAAAAAGCAATCGAAAGCTCTTGAAAAATTCAATCAAAAAGGTGTAACCAAATTTTAGCTTAGGTAAATAGTTTAGGCTCCAGAGGTCATCAAAGGTCAAGAGGGTTATTTTTTGGCAAAAAGTTGTTCGCAAATAACTTTTTACCTAATCATGATAAGGCAATGCTTTTGACACCATCGTGTTCGTCTCGTCAATGCGCTTCTAATTACATCCATGTTAACCAGTTTAGGTCAACTTAGAAATTTGCCAAGTGGCGACCCAAGTAAGTCATGTTGCATATTGGGAGACGTGTTTGATGCCAGTTTCACTTATTTATCTTCATTCTAGTTATTGACACAAAAAGTGTTGGTGACCTCGGCTGACCTCGGCTGATCCTGTAGGGGTCACTGAACAAAAATTGAACCTGGATCATCAAGAATAGCCTACGATAACATGATCCAGAAGGAATTGGACTGATATCATACGTATCCTCGGAATAGGAAGCATTTATATATTTCCCCATTGACCCCATTGAATGGGGAGGTCACGAAATTGACCCGACCTTAGGTCACCGATATACAAAATCTTAGATATTCGAATTGTAGGTACCTATGACCTTATGAAATCCTATAATTTTGAAACCGATCGGCCGAAAACTGTGGATGTGGTACGACCGCAAACTTCTTTCGGGGTGGGTCACGTGACCTGACCTGAGATGACCCGTGGTCAAGAATTACACACAATGTGGGTAATTGATGTCCGAACAGGTGTGCCACAAAAAGGCGGCTGAAACGGCAGCGCTGTGCGCCGTGTGCTGTTTTTTTGAAACGGCAAAAACGGCGCGCCGTCGTTTTTTCGCTATCCTCGAAAAACCTTGGGGGGGGGCGTCTAAATGGGTTGACATAAACAAACACAAATTATGAAGAAGTGGGGGTCATGCCACCCCCGTTTCCTACTATGAACCGTATGCCTGTGTGAACCCGCCTGTCGTCTTATAAAATACTCGTACCTGACGCCTGACGTTTTTTGTTTTCTTGAAGAAGCCCACCAGTGTGGGCTGCACCGATCGCTTCACTACCGTATCATGGTAACCTACGACATTTACGATAACTCTTGCTTGCAATTGCCGCCCCGTCGGCAGAGACAGAGAGGACAGTTAGAGGGCCGCACGCCAGTTTGACCACATCCGTAACGTTGACGTGGGATAAACTTATACACAAAATGCAGCAGATGCTTATCGCCGTCAGTGCGTCATTTTACCGACGACGCGCCAAGCAGACAACTGCTACCAAATGTACTGCTACCAAATTTTTCCATTATATTTCATAGAACATAATCGAAAAGGGAAAGGAAGGAAAAGAAAGGTATGCGATACTGATATAAAGGCTAAGCTATATAATATTTATATGATATGCTATAAAAGAACACCATACAAAACAAAATGAAAGTGACGTAAGGAGACTTTTATATTTTATATAACTTTGTGTGCAGAAAATTGAAAGAGCTCATTTTTATGGAAACTTCTGCCACGCCAACGTTGGGGGGGGGGGGGGCGCCGCCCCCCGGTACAGATGGGGTGGGGGAGCGCCCCTGCTGCCCCCCCCCCCCCCCCTGTTCCCGGCCCCTGCTTATCATAGTTGACCTGACTCAAACTCAGGAATGAATGAGTCACTCGTTGTCTCACGTTAGCCCCAGAACAGTTGCGTATTTATAAATCCGTCAAGGGGGGGGGGGGGCAAGCCCTCAAGAGGGCGTCAAACCCCCACACAAAGGCGCTGTCAGCGAAAGGTGTGCGTGTGCGTGTGCGTGTGTGGGTGGGTGTGGGTGGGTGTGGGTGGGTGTGGGTGGGTGTGGGTGGGTGTGGGTGGGTGTGGGTGGGTGTGGGTGGGTGTGGGTGGGTGTGGGTGGGTGTGGGTGGGGGTGGGGGTGGGGGTGGGGGTGGGGGTGTGGGTGTGGGTGTGGGTGTGTGTGTGTGTGTGTGTGTGTGTGTGTGTGTGTGTGTGTGTGTGTGTGTGTGGGTGGGTGGGTGGGTGGGTGGGTGGGTGGGTGGGTGGGTGGGTGGGTGGGTGTGTGTGTGTGTGTGTGTGTGTGTGTGTGTGTGTGTGTGTGTGTGTGTGTGTGTGTGTGTGTGTGTGTGTGTGTGTGTGTGTGTGTGTGTGTGTGTGTGTGTGTGTGTGTGTGTGTGTGTGTGTGTGTGTGTGTGTGTGTGTGTGTGTGTGTGTGTGTGTGTGTGTGTGTGTGTGTGTGTGTGTGTGTGTGTGTGTGTGTGTGTGTGTGTGTGTGTGTGTGTGTGTGTGTGTGTGTGTGTGTGTGTGTGTGTGTGTGTGTGTGTGTGTGTGTGTGTGTGTGTGTGTGTGTGTGTGTGTGTGTGTGTGTGTGTGTGTGTGTGTGTGTGTGTGTGTGTGTGTGTGTGTGTGTGTGTGTGTGTGTGTGTGTGTGTGTGTGTGTGTGTGTGTGTGTGTGTGTGTGTGTGTGTGTGTGTGTGTGTGTGTGTGTGTGTGTGTGTGTGTGTGTGTGTGTGTGTGTGTGTGTGTGTGTGTGTGTGTGTGTGTGTGTGTGTGTGTGTGTGTGTGTGTGTGTGTGTGTGTGTGTGTGTGTGTGTGTGTGTGTGTGTGTGTGTGTGTGTGTGTGTGTGTGTGTGTGTGTGTGTGTGTGTGTGTGTGTGTGTGTGTGTGTGTGTGTGTGTGTGTGTGTGTGTGTTGATGTTGATGTTGATTTATTTAACAAAAGCAAGAAACAAAGAATGATGTGAGGGAAAGGTGCAAAAGCACTTTCAGCGCTTATGACTAGGCACCATTTCCCGACTCACGAACATACATGTACACACTCACACACAACCCCCGCAAACGCGACGACCGCCCTCCTCCCCGCCGACCTTATTATAGCAGCACTACCTCAGGCCGATGCACCAAGGCTGCGTCGCGGTTTACCTTTCAAAGCGTTTTGTATGCTTAATATAGCTTTGCACAGCTGTAGCCACAGCCAGACCAGCAGCGTTATTCAGAGTATGACCGTGCAAAATTATAACTAATTTGTAATTGTTTTTTAACTGGCTGTAATCTGCAATTAAGTTTTGTAATGTTATTTCTAACTCAACTCAGGGAAAGTTGTTTTGAGGACAGAAGAAAAAAATGCTGAACTGTTTCAGCAGTTTGTCCACAGCTGCAATTTGGACTGTTAGTTTGTGACGAATGTATCTGAAATAAATGAGCATTTAGGCTGGACATGCCAAGCCTGAGCCTGGTATGGAGTATATTATTAATTGTATATCCATAACTGAAGTATATTGGGGGTTTGGTCAAATCATACATCTGAGCAACTGCTTGTTTGAAGGAACGGG
>JAXIVJ010008672.1:25000-54431 GCA_036785665.1 Chirona hameri
TTCAAGAAAATTAAAAATGGTCGGACGGAAAATTTGATTTTTTGGTTGTCTTACTGTGGAATGCCTCCCCCCCCCCCCCCCCCACTGTAGGATGGAATGCCTGCCGGCATTTCAAGCGCCCTACTTTGCAGGCCAGAGGCACCATGTTAGGCCTGAGGGCGGCACCTGGTCTGAGGGTGACATCTAGTCTGAGGGCGACACCTGGTCTGAGAGCGGCACCTGGTCTGAGGGTAGCACCTGGTCTGAGGGCGACACCTGCCCAGAGGGCAGCATCTGGTCTAAGGTCGGCGGCGCCCGCCGTCCCCTCCCCTGGCCGACGCGGGGGCGCCCTGTACGGGTGGCTACCGTAGGCCGCCCCTGCGGAAGGAAGGGCGCCAGCTGGCATTCCAGGCGCCCTACTACGCAGGCCGGAGGCGCCCTGGTGGGCCTGAGGGCGGCACCTGGCCTGAGGGCGGTACCTGACCTTAGGGCGGCACCTGACCTGAGGTCGCCTGTCTCTTTTTTCTTTTCTTATTTTCCTTTCTTCTTCTCTCATGTTTCTAATTTTCTATATTTTCCCTTTTTTCTTCCTTGGGGCGCCCAAGGGGGAGCATGACCGAATGCCACCCCCTAAATACGCTCCTGCCCCCAGAAGTGAGTTATTTGTAAATATTTAATCATACAACTCTAAGATTGCATAAATGAAAGTACAAAACACATGACCAGTATCCGATTTCATCATAATTTGATTGGCATGACCATTCATAAAACATATATTTGTGAGCATGAGCTGCACAAGCAAAAGTTTCATGAGTGTTCTTTTTCAACATTTTTTCCTCTTCGAAATTTGTTTTTTTGGTCAATAGTTTTTTGTTAACTTTTGATGGAAAAACTGTATTTTCGATCCTAATTGTGAAGAATTATACATTTCCTTTCACATGGTGATAGTTCGAGTCTTCTTACTCATTTAATAAATGAACTACAGTAAAAAAATGTGTGTACATCGTGTCTCATTTCACCCCCACCGTCTTACTTCACTCCATTTTACGGTATACGTTGATGAGCGCTTTTGTCATCACTACGCTGTCAATGCCTAATTACCAATGCCTACTTAGCTAAGTAAATGATACGATACTTGCGTATTCCTGGACTAACAATATTTTCTCTCACGTTTTCATTCTAGCCCGTCTCAAAATCTTGTTCTAGTTTCGAGTTCACATGATACACCAGGAA
This sequence comes from Chirona hameri, assembly GCA_036785665.1. Taxonomy (NCBI): domain Eukaryota; kingdom Metazoa; phylum Arthropoda; class Thecostraca; order Balanomorpha; family Balanidae; genus Chirona; species Chirona hameri. The sequence continues at coordinate 26,213 of JAXIVJ010008672.1, forward strand.
CTCTAGTTGGTTTAGGTTATGTCAATACGAACCATCACGCAATTATATAGATGCTTCTTAACCTACACCAGATCCATGGTAAGGACACACATAAACCTCACGCGCGTCGTTCCAAGCGACAGGAGAGCCCTTCATCAACTGCTACTCAAGCCAAGGTGACACATAACTCCCCTATGAGGCCCTTCTCGGACACAGCAGTCCGTCAGTGTCCTCTGCTGACCTCCACCAGCCGCCGACCGGCCCGGACAACTGCTACTCAAGCCAAGGTGACTCAGAACTCCCCTATGAGGTCCTTCTCTGATACAGCAGTTCGACAGTGTCCTCTGCTGACCTCCACCAGCCGCCGGCCGGCCCGGACAACTGCTACTCAAGCCAAGGTGACACAGAACTCCCCTATGAGGCCCTTCTCTGACCACAGCAGTCCGTCAGTGTCCTCTGCTGACCTCCACCAGCCGCCGGCCGGCCCGGACAACTGCTACTCAAGCCACTGCTACTCAAGCCAAGGCGACACAGAACTCCCCTATGAGGCCCTTCTCGGACCACAGCAGTCCGTCAGTGTCTTCTGCTGACCTCCACCAGCCGCCGGCCGGCCCAGACAACTGCTACTCAAGCCAAGGCGACACAGAACTCCCCTATGAGGCCCTTCTCTGACCACAGCAGTCCGTCAGTGTCCTCTACTGACCTCCACCAGCCGCCGGCCGGCCAGGACTGAGGGCAGCAGCCGGTGTGGACAGCAGACAGGTGTCAGGCCCGTGAGGACGACGGGGGGGGGGGGGGGGCGGAGGTCGTGTCACCGTGACGTCCCGCTCCAGCAGGCGTCGCCAATAAAACAACAAAACAGCTGTTTCATTGGTGACGATAAGCCTACCACGGTCGTCGCCGCCGCGCTGCCAAAGTCGTCCGAACCCCCTCCCCTGTTCCTCCACCAAGACTACCGATCCAGGCCAAACTGTCAGCGGACAGCCACTTCAAGTATTGGCTGAGTGGTGCGAAATTTCCAGTCTGTGACACGTGGAACCGCAGCCAAGTCGGACGTCAACATGCCGGAGATGAAAGCCTGACAAACTAGGGACTGAGTATGGCCCAACCAGCTATTGCGCTGAACTCACCTGGTTCACCAAGGACATACATACCACTCCAGACCAAGAGGTCAATGGCTGGACGAGTTCCTGGGGGTTACGTGAACTCAACTGCTGATGGCAGTGCCATGACCCTCTGCCAGGTGGGGCTGCCCAGGGGTACGACATACCTGAGCGGCCGGGCGACAGTTCAAAGGTCAGGGGCAGGATGAGAGGACAGACGGGGCCCGCTGACGGACCGACAGTAGCCGTGCCAGCGCCAAGGACCGGCCGGGCGACAGGTCAAAGGTCAGGGGGAGGATGAGAGGACAGACGGGGCCCGCCGACGGGCCGCCAGGAGCCGTGCCAGCGCCACGGACCGGCCACCTGACCAGAGGCAGTCATTCACACTGCAGCAGCGATTTATGACTGGGCTCGCGCTGCGAAATGGCGCCGCCGACCTAGGGCCACAGACAGGAAGAGTTCAGCCGAAAGCCGCGGCCCGCTGCCAGGTCAGAGGGCTGGGAAGGGACGGCCAGAGCGGGGTGGGGAGGGACGGTTAGAGGGCTGGGAAGGGACGGTCAGAGGGCTGGGAAGGGACGGTCAGAGCGGGCTGGGAAGGGACGGTCAGAGCGCTGGGGAGGGACGGTCAGAGCGCTGGGAAGGGACGGTCAGAGCGCTGGGAAGGGACGGTCAGAGGGCTGGGAAGGGACGGTCAGAGGGCTGGGAAGGGACGGTCAGAGCGGGCTGGGAAGGGACGGTCAGAGCGCTGGGGAGGGACGGTCAGAGCGGGGTGGGGAGGGACGGTCAGAGCGGGCTGGGAAGGGACGGTCAGAGCGGGGTGGGGAGGGACGGTCAGAGCGGGCTGGGAAGGGACGGTCAGAGCGGGCTGGGAAGGGACGGTCAGAGCGGGCTGGGAAGGGGCGGTCAGAGTGGGCTGGGAAGGGACGGTCAGAGCGGGCTGGGAAGGGACGGTCAGAGCGGGGTGGGGAGGGACGGTCAGAGCGGGCTGGGAAGGGACGGTCAGAGCGGGCTGGGAAGGAACGGTCAGAGCGGGCTGGGAAAGGACGGTCAGAGTGGGCTGGGAAGGGACGGTCAGAGCGGGCTGGGAAGGGACGGTCAGAACGGGCTGGGAAGGGACGGTCAGAGCGGGCTGGGAAGTGACGGTCAGAACGGGCTGGGAAGTGACGGTCAGAGTGGGCTGGGAAGGGACGGTCAGAGCGGGGTGGGGAGGGACGGTCAGAGCGGGCTGGGAAGGGACGGTCAGAGCGGGCTGGGAAGGGACGGTAAGAGCGGGCTGGGAAGGGACGGTCAGAGCGAGCTGGGAAGGGACGGTCAGAGCGGGCTGGGGAGGGACGGTCAAAGCGGGCTGGGAAGGGACGGTCAGAGCGGGCTGGGAAGGGACGGTCAGAGCGGGGTGGGGAGGGACGGTCAGAGCGGGCTGGGGAGGGACGGCCAGAGCGGGGTGGGGAGGGACAGTCAGAGCGGGTGGGGAGGGACGGTCAGAGCGGGGTGGGGTCGTCAGGGAGGGACGGCGGTCAGAATGGGGTGGGGAGGAGTGGGGCGCAGCGAGGCTGGCCGGGGTCGGGCGGATCAAATCAGATTGATTCGCACCAAACTAAACATCCAAAACACTTGGCCAAAACCACGCAGGACTTAGCAATATCCACGTGTGAGCAGCCCAACCGTAGCCATGGTTTTCAGAGGCTAATTTCTCCGCAACTACTCGGTTGATGTGGCTGAAAATTTACACACACAAATGTTTGTCGTAAAAATATCGTATTTAAAAAGCATGCGTTGTCGGGTTTAGGAGCAGCGCTTGTCGACGCACAACCCTGTGTTCCCTATTGAGGTGGTCGCGTAACTTGCGACTACGATCCGCCGGTCTCGCGCTCGGCCGGCCCCCGGCTGATCCGTCCGGTCACGTGACCGGCTGCGGCCGGCGAAGGACGGCTACCGGGGTCGGCGTCCCTCGCATGTCCCGTTTAACTCAAAGCAAAGCCCTAAGTGCTCTTTCACATTAGGAAATAACGCTTGAGAACAGCCCGCTCAGTTCTCGACCCAATCAGGGCGTTTTACTGGTGCTTATCGGATGACGAAAATATGGCCCATAGTCTTCAGTGACGTGTGAACATTCTATCTTTTTGACGATAATAACTCAAAACAATGTTTATGCAAAGCTTTCGATACCAAGTATCATGTTCATTGCAGATGCTGAAAATGAAAGAAAATACAAAACACACAAGTCGACAACTGAGTAGCATGTGAAAAAATACACGCGCTTTTAATTAAAAATAAAAAAATGCGTCGGATTCCGCTACTGTCTGTGTGTGTGTGTGTGTGTTTTCTTTCATTTTCAGCATCTGCAGTGAACATGATACTTACTACTTGGTATCGAAAGCTTTGCATAAACATTGTGTTGAGCTAGTATCGTCAATATACATCTGCCATGGATCAGTTTCAATTATATCTTTTGCCATCAGACACCATGTGTTTTCGAAATGAGTGACGTCGATAGACATATATACGGATGAAGAGCGCTGACACTGGACATCTAAGCAAGTATACGACAAATATCTGAAAATCAATCCGATAGGACAAAGCCGATAAATTTAATTTTAGACCCGACGCCCACGCTACCAGCTAATACACCACTTATACACATCCCTTATACTCTGATCTAAGATGAAATCACTTGTGTCTAAGTCCACGACCGGCTCACTTGGACTTGAGACACTCACTTGTGTCTCAAGTCGATGCTTACCACGCATAATTATGCAATTTAATACGTAGCTTTTAGAGGATGCATACATCTCTGAGTGGTGTAGCACGCACAGCCAGTATTTACTTGACAGTCGCGCACTCTCGACAACATGCTGATTGTGGGGTCACTAAACTAACCTGACAGAGATAGCACCATCGCCGGACTCCGGCGCGCTCCACGTCCGCTCTCGTGGACCACATCGCCGCTCAAAACACGACGCCGAGCTGACACGCCGCGGCGTCAAAATCGGCCATTTTCCGACGTTTGGCGCTGACGCAGCGCGGTCATCAGCATTCCGCCGGTCGGTCGGACCGGCGACGGCGCTGACCGGGCGCCCTCTGCGGCGCCCGCTGAGCAGCGGAACACCCGCGGAACATCCCTTCACAGCGACCAATGTGGCGGCGACGCTCCGGCCAACACCATCCGTCCGGACCACGAGCGACAGTCGTTTTACGGATATTTCGCACCGGAGCGGCTGATGGATGGGTGTGAAGGGCGGCAAAATACCGGGCCGACACCCAGTTATCCACTGACGCCCGGCCCTGACCAGTGGGCGACGTCAAAGCCGACAGCTAAAAGTAGGCGCCGGAACGCCAATCATCCTCAAAGGCGTTCGCTTGAATGACATTGAGGTCGAAAAGTGAGTGACACGGAAAATATGCAAGAATGTTTGAAGTGCAATACCACCACAGTCATAGTGAATCGTGTAATGCGTAATGAAGTCGAAGAAAAATGATCTGTTTAAAGGGAAATAATGACCTTTTCCCACATAAATTGAGTTATTACTTGACATCGACAGACGAGACCAAAATATATTGTAAATTCATCACATTTTGCACACAAACTTTCCTACCGAAAGATATTTCAAGTTAAAGTTGATAAGCGTTCCACACTTCTAACGACCGGTACTTGCAAGTATTGTTGGTCCTCATCAAACTGCGGGCTTTTCCCGTATTGCTTTTTACGCAATGGAGTGGAAAATATATTTTGCGTTCTGCTTGTTGTGATTGATTGCTTGTTGTGCCCGACGATCCTCTACAATTAACAGTCATTGAATAAAAAGGTAACCAAATTAGCAGTTAATTGATGCATAATACATATAACGGCGGCCTAGTTAGTGGTTGCGACCCTCAATTTGGGAAAATTGCTTCATTTATTTCCAACATTAGGAGTTTTGTATAGTTGTCTCAGGCTGTATATAACACTAAGCTTTATATTATCATGAAAAAGAAGATTTTTCCCCATTTTTTTTTAAACAAACAATGCACAAACTGCCAATTAAATCGGAAGCTCATCGATGCACATCGGCGGGGACCTATTTAGTGTCGGCGATTTGTTTAGAGGTAATTCAACAACGTTGCACAGATTGATACAAAAGCGCCAGATGCGTCGCTTTCCAATAGTGGAGGTAAAATACCGACCATGAACTCCTTAAGAAGTATATGTACTTGCTTTTTAATGTTTCCAAACTTCTAACTTTGAATTAGGGAATAATTGTCTTTTATTCTTAAATTTAAATCACATCATTTTAATACCATAACGGTAGCCAAATAAATTGTTGCTAACAAAATCAAAAGGTCATTATTTCCCTTTAATCGTACAACATATGACAATACCTTTGTAAATACGTAAACAGCACTTTATTGTTTCGTTTGAAATATTCCGCTTTGCGCAACGAATCGTCACTACCGTGATTCTAAGTACTCTTACAATAAGCCCTAAAGTGTGGGCTCCTCTATTGTAATTTCACTAAGCCTCCTACTCTCGGAGACTAATTTGAGAAGACGGATCATTCTTTTAACTCTGATCAACAGTAGAGGAGGAAGTCCCAACAGGAGCGATCCAAATTCGGGCATCCGACAGAGGTAAAACATTCGACGACACTCGCTGTAAAAACACGGAAACTTCTGAATTTGCGTCATTAAGAACAACGGACAGAATGCATTCACAGCTGCGGTGCCGCAGTCGGAGCTGCGGCATCGGAGCTGCGGCTCAAAACGTCGGGCACAACAAGCAATCAATCACAAAACCCATCGGAGCTGCGGCTCAAAACCCATCGGAGCTGCGGCTCCAAGACATTTTGCATACATGAATTCGTAAATGTAATATCATTTTGTTAACATGAATGCAAACGCATTAGTAAAACAATTTTAAGATGTTTTCACTTATGCCTGGACAATCATGTGTGATATCAGTTGCACTGCAGCCTGTGCCGCCAAACAGACGATTTGTAGGTATAATCACACGACAAATATCGGGCATACGTAATCAGCAGCGCGGCGTGTTCCCAGCACCACCTAGTGTTGGTTGTGCGGCGCAAGGAAATGTTCAATGCCTGCAAAATGCCACTCCGCAGGAACACACGTTCGGCCCCCAGTCAAGAGCTTTGGCAGCTTCATGCTTTGGTGACGTAACCAAAGCGTGAAGTGTTATTTTTCTCCCTTCATCAATGTTAACGCTATGGGAGGTTCAGTGATATTGAGCAAAATGCAAACTCGATTAAGCGATGAGTTAGCAGTGATAGGAAAAAGTAAGCAAAACATACGAAAGCTACATCCATTGTCTTTTGATACCAGGGTCTACTTTGCCTGTGGCTTGTACGAAAACATGTTTAATATGGTCTTATGTGAAAGGAAGTTTCCCTTGCATGCGCGCTGCCGGGGGCTGATTTCCGTCCTCCCCCTGATGTTTTCTATGAATAGCGGTAAAACGGCCGCGCGCAGCGCCACCAAAACTGCCACAGCTGATTGTGCATCAATTATCCATATGGTGTGGAATTCTTTACCTCGGGTCATCTCAGGTCAGGTCACCAGGTCAAGTCAAGTGACCCCACCTCCAAACATGTTTGCGGTCGTGCCACAGCCAAAGTGATTGACCGAACAGTATCAAACTCACAGGATGTTTATCAGGTCATAAGTGCCTACAATTTGTTCATCTCGAATTTTGCATACCGGTGACCTAAGGTCAGGTCGATTTCGTGACCTCCCCATTATAAGTCAATGGGGAGAAATGAAAATCCATAGGAAATGGCTAAATTTGACCAGTTTTCACCATATCTGTGCCAACTACAAAACCCCATGTCAAATTTCTGTTCTTTGACCTCTACGAGGTCAACTCAGGTGACCCCCAAGTCACGTATGGGTTTTCTTCCATAGCTCTTTACCAAATCAAGGTAGAGCAATGAGGTGTTCACCATTGTATTTGGCTTGTCGAGACAAATCATGTAATGTAAAAGTTGACCTTGACCTGAGCTCAGGTCAGGTCATTTTTGTATATGGTTAACTAGTTCACCGAATTTACCACAATTGCAATTAACAACGATTTACCTGGGCCAAAACATATTTTTAAAAAATACATAAGAATAAGAATGTACACATACCAAAAGCGATTCATCAGATGACGTCACTTAAATAAAAAAATCCACACTCATTTTATAATTAAATTACTGCATGTCTCATAAGTGCCAAATATGCCGATAAAGCGCTGCTACCATATGACCGTACCCGTTTGTCTAGTTATCCTGCACACGTTGTCATACGTCCGCACGGCCAACGCCACCTGAGCAAGTAGCAGTGCGAGGAACTCAAAACGTCACCATGCTTAATAAACGAAATTACTTTTACTTTTTACAGGATACAAATTTAATGACATAAATGAATTAAAACGGTGTCATTATTGCTTTCTTTACTGCCTGATATTTTTTAATTCAATGCCGTGTCATCCAGCCTTCACCAAATGCTGCACAGTTCTGTTAACTGCCGGTCGTTCGGCTGCTGCACCGGGTCAAGTGTCCACAAAACTATCGTCGAAACAATCGTCATGTTAGACTGGAGCAGTGTGACTCGTATTCGGACATTGACAGCGCAGGGAACACAAATCGTTCGCCATCGACGTCTATCGTCTTCAGTCGCACTAACACCGGTGTTTCTGTCTCGTCCTGTCTGTCCTGTCTGTCCTGTCTGTCCTGTCTGTCCTGTCTGTCCTGTCTGTCCTGTCTGTCCTGTCTATCCTGTCTGTCCTGTCTGTCCTGTCTGTCCTGTCTGTCCTGTCTGTCCTGTCTGTCCTGTCTGTCCTGTCTGTCCTGTCTGTCCTGTCTGTCCTGTCTGTCCTGTCTGTCCTGTCTGCCCCGTCTGCACTGTGCCGCATTACAGAGCTGTCGGGCGGCACAACCTATCTACGCAGTGTTGTGACGCGCCATGGCGCGCTTATCAATGACGTAGGTGTATGGATGCGGGCACAGTGCGGTGTGATGTGGGTGTGTGGGTGTGGGCGCAGAGTGATGTGTGGTGAAGGCTTACTGGTGTGAACACGGTGTTATGTAAAGCACGCTTGTTGAGAGCACAGTATCATGTCGGTTTACAGGAGTGATGTTGGCCGCCACCTCCGCGGCTGTCCAGGCTCGTGATTTATACCTGTTGACAGGTGGGCGGGTCCGGCGCTCACTGATGACAGACACGCGCCCGCCAGCACAGGCCGGGGTGGCGATGACGCCCGCCAGCCGACGACGCGGCGCGTCGGGGCCTGTCGCGCCGCGCCGCTCCGCTGTGACTAATTGGTGGCCGGTGGCCGTGGGTCGTGTCGTTAGCACCACACCGCCGGACGATTTTAGAACGGCGGAAAATCTGTCTCAAGGCTGATGGGGCACGACTTTCAATATTTGTAATATATTAAGGTATATTAAGGTATTAAGGTAGGTAACGGTGACGTTACTAAACAATTCAATATTAGTGAAAGGTAGAAAGAAGTATGTGACAAATTAAATGGTAAATGTATAATTGTTGGCTATGTTTAACACGAAAAGCGCTACAGAGCAGGCAATGCATATTCCATGCAGAATTGATGAAGATTTTCGCTTAAATTAAAAGCTAAAAAAGGATAATCGAGCCGCCACTTTAATGAATCCACTAGTGCACTGATTCCATTGCGTCGAGATATTGAAGTAGGTCAAAATTGTAAAACTTTATTTTCGCGTAGCCATTGACTTGTCGGTTACTCATTGCTAAGCATTCCGTAAAAAGGATTTCGGGCGAAGTGGCTAAGGTTAACAATTAACATGCAGAAAATCATACGCAGACTTGCGCTGGACCAATCACACATCGACTGTCAACCGTTCCTGAGCGCGTTCGAGTCCCAGCGGCTGGCACTTTTGACTGGCGTTGACCGTACAACTGGCGCTGGCATTGACCTAACCGACTGCTCATGTCACAGTTGGCGCTGCGCCGAGTCCCCCGGCCTGGTCTGGACTGGGCGTTACGGGGCGCCACCGGCCAACGCCGCCAACTGGGTCGTCCTGCCATCTATCAGGGGGGGGGGGGAGTCCGCCCCAACTGTCACCTGTCAGGAGGGGTGAGAGTCCGTCTCGACTATCACTTGTCAGGAGGGGGCGGGGGAGTCCGCCCCGACTGTCATCTGCCAGAGGGAGGGGGGGGAGAGTCCGCCCCAACTGTCACCTGTCAGGGGCGGTGGTGAGAGTTCCCAACTGTCACCTGTCAGGATGGGGGAGAGTCCGACATTGATGTCACCTGTCCGGGGCGGTGGTGAGAGTCCGACCTTGCTGTTACCGACGCTGGCTAGTCAGGTGGAGGACGAGCTCAGTTCCCGACAAACTGGATAAAAACGCTTACTTGTGTTTTAATTTGAGTTGAGTGGAAACCGCTGTAGTTATATTATGGGTAAACATAATAGACTGTCGCTAAGCCATGAGATGACATGGTTATATTCTTATTTTTTAAATATGAGTCTTCATTTGTTGATGTAATTCGATAGGGGTTGACTTTGCTAGCAGCTTGGTATCAAGATAGCTGATCCCTTGCGACATAATTTCCCAACGGGTTGTTTGAACGTTATATCATATCGGACATCACCCTTCAATATAAGAACCCGGAACATCTGTGCTCACAATCCTAACGGCGCAGTACAATGAACAATCAGCCTGGTTTCACAACCACTCTTAGTATCCACAATTTATTGTCAGAACATCGAAATTACTGTGGCAATTATTATTACTCTGATGTACTTTTGGTGGCTCGGCTCTTCCGTATACATATACATTGGAGCACTGAGCTTTCAGAGCTTTCACTGAGCACTAGCTTTCAGTTATAGCTGAACTCTCCACCAGAAATCGCCGGCTGCCTCTGCGAGGCACGTCAGTTATAGCTGAACTCTCCACCAGAAATCGCTGGCTGCCTCTGTGCGAGGCACGTCGCTAGATCGTCAGACCACTCTCTGCTAGCTTATGGATGACTTGCTTTGTGATGTATGTGTATGCAAATTGGGTTTTGGTCACATTTCACATCATGCCACATTACATTACATTTCGCTTTCCCACAATTATGTTTTTGTCTCAAAAATGAATCGGGGACTATATAGCGCTTCAGCTGTTCCAAAACCTTCGCTTGCTTTAGGAATTAGTTGATAAATTTGATGGTGCCTTCATTGTTTCACAATTTGCATATGTTGGCTCCCGAACATCGTTTTATTTTATGTTTGATGTGTATGGAACAGTTGATCCGGGTGCTCTTCTACATTTATTCTCATCTGATATTGTACCAGCGTTGTGCGACTATCTTGGTTATTGACAGCGCAGGGATAGCACATCGTTCACCAGCGTCTGACTCCTTTTTCAGTCACACCAACACTGGTGCTTAGCCTGTACCGCATCACAGACCTGTCGTGCGCTACAGCCTACCTATGTACCGCATCACAGCGCTGTCGTGCGGTGCAGCCTACTTATGTACCGCATCACAGCGCTGTGCTCCGGTACAGCCTACCTATGTACCGCATCACAGCGCTGGCGTGCGGTACAGCCCACATATGTACCGCATCACAGCGCTGTCGTGCGGTACAGCCTACCTATGTACCGCATTACAGCGCTGTGCTCCGGTACAGCCTACCTATGTACCGCATCACAGCGCTGGCGTGCGGTACAGCCCACATATGTACCGCATCACAGCGCTGTCGTGCGGTACAACCTACCTATGTACCGCATCACAGCGCTGCCGTGCGGTACAGCCTACCTATGTACCCCATTACAGCGCTGTCGTGCGGTGCAGCCTACCTATGTACCGCATCACAGCGCTGTGCTCCGGTACAGCCTACCTATGTACCGCATCACAGCGCTGGCGTGCGGTACAGCCCACATATGTACCGCATCACAGCGCTGTCGTGCGGTACAGCCTACCTATGTACCGCATTACAGCGCTGTGCTCCGGTACAGCCTACCTATGTACCGCATCACAGCGCTGTCGTGCGGTACAGCCCACATATGTACCGCATCACAGCGCTGTCGTGCGGTACAGCCTACCTATGTACCGCATCACAGCGCTGTGATCCGGTACAGCCTACCTATGTACCGCATCACAGCGCTGTCGTGCGGTACAGCCTACCTATGTACCGCATCACAGCGCTGTCGTGCGGTACAGCCTATCTATGTACCGCATCACAGCGCTGTGATCCGGTACAGCCTACCTATGCGGATCACAGCGCTGTCGTGCGGTGCAGCCTACCTATGTACAGCGCTGTCGTGCGGTGCAGCCTATCTATGTACCGCATCGCAGTGCTGTCGTGCGGTGCAGCCTATCTATGCGGCATTTGAACGCCGAAGGGGACGGCTCTCAGCTGCACTCCGTCCCAGATTGAACCGCGAGCCTCAATTCAGTCTCACAGGATCAGTCATCAGGCGAGACGGCACCTTTCATCGCCCCGCCGAAAAATAGTATCATCAGCCGCCAGCCTTAACGACGGAATTCGTCATAGGGCTCTCAAAACAGCCCACCAATCAACAACGGCGGCCCGCCGCGGCTAAATGTGGAACGAAACGGCCAACATGTTAATAAGAGTCGAGGTGTTGAGGTGCAGCGGTCACCGCGCCAACTAGTGACCCTGGCCACGGCGCATAACGTGACCTATCGGCCGACTCTGTCTTTCATCGCTGAGTGATCTGGGCACAGATAACCACACATATGAATTAATAGGACTCGAATGTGAGGTAATATGACCCTCCTAATAATTAACTACATATGTCAAATGCAATAATGCATGACACATATTTCATTTTGAAACCGTGGCTGCTGCCCGCATTGAAATTGTGCAGAAGCGAGCCTGGGTATGAATGGGGGCACGGTCAAGTCAACAAAGAACCGATGTTAAAATACTGCTCCGGGTGCTATGCAGAGTGAATCAGTGACCCCCGCACCTGCGTAGCCGGGGTGACGTCAGCACGCGGCACGGTGACGTCACCCCGCGGCACGGGTGGATGGATGTCACGGATCCCGGGCCGCCCACCGGTGACCTTGAGTCTCTTCTCTGGACCGGCCGGGGCCAAGAACAACCGGCGGCCGCCAGTCACATAAGTCTGTCACGTGAAGCCCCAGCGACGTCGATGCGCGACCCTGCAGCCCGACAGGCTCCGTGGCGGAGCCAGGGTCTGGTCAACGGGGACAAAACTAGTCCCTGATGAACACGCCATTACTGTCGCAAATTTGACCCGAAGAGCGGCCACCACATCTGGGATTCGAAATTGGGATCATGGTCCGGATCCAGTTCACTCAGAGAGACAACGCATTCCGCCAGCTATTGCACTGGGATGACAAACAACGCAGCGACAAAACACATCAAACTCAATGTCCCCACGCGAGTTCATACTGCTGAGATTGCGCAATGTGCAGTTTATTCGGCTAGCACAGGATTTCTCGCGACAAGAACCCACGCATGGAATCCAAGCACAACTAAAGTGCGGGTTTAGGCGCAAATACACGTGAGACTGCACGGTTTCACCTGGCACAATTCAAGATGAATGGAAACCAGCGCAATGGCCTGACAACACTTCCAACAGGAAAGACAAGTAGATGGGATATATTTCGCGTCGACCAAACCAGCGGAGTGGTGTTGTTACTGGGTTTACACGACAGTACGACAGTATAACTGTCACGGTCGTACACCGCCCACCGCCCACCGCTCACCGCCCACCGCCCACCGCCCACCGCCCACCGCCCACCCTGTTCCATAGTATAGCGGCGACCAGACTACAACCCCACAGGAGTCCGGGCGGGGAACATTCATAGCGAAACCATGCGGAAAGGCTGCCGGAGCGTCTGGGAGAACAGTTTACGATGGAACCACACCTGGCAGTAAACAGGATCGAAATGGATCCCCGACCCCGCCGAATACACTTTTTCGGTGTTCTTTTCGCCACCGGCTGGGAAGACGATGACCGCTGTGTGACTGAAATAGCCGGCCAATGATAGAGCGATGACTGGACGCTGCGCAGGACGTCAGAGAGACGGAGCAGCGCCCGCGATCCGCCGGCACCTCAGTCTGTCTGCTGTCGGGACAGTTTCCGTCCTGGTGGCACGATAAACACGGCGCGGCGATCACTTCGGACGGGTGGAATCCCCGGCTCCCCGCACCTCCAGCGACGCCGCACACGGGTGGATCAGTGGTCGGAATGGTGACGATTTCGGCAGCTGCGAATCGGGGCTGTCGCCCGGAACGGACGCACTCGTCGATGTCCCGACGAAATGTCCCTCGGGCTGGCCTCCGCGCCAACAGCTCAAGTGGTGGTTTATTGCACGTGCCACTGCCTCTCAGCAGCGCCGGGTTTATCCTGGCCCCGAACGGGCACTCTTGGCACCACGGAGGGCATCCTCTAATCGCCAAAGAAAAGACAAACAGTCCTGGGTCGGGGGAAGTGATTCGAACAAACACAGCCGCAGTGGAGAGGACGGGGCGAGAGACCAACAATAGGCTGTTGGGAATGGGGTTCGGCGAAGAGGCCGCATAGCAAGATAGACGATGCGTCGCACATTGCATAAGGGACAAGAAAAAGGCGCACGTGCCAGATGCACGTGCGCAGCAAAACGACGAACGATAACACAGCTGAACGACGAAACAAAACAGAACAGGAAAGCTAAGAAAAGAACGCGAATGGAGGGAAAAGAAAAGGTAAAGAATAACGAAAGTTTATTCTCGGCTAAAATGATTCACTCGTCAGTCGAAGGTCGCCAGCCAATGAGCGGCCATCCGTCAGCCAATGGCGTTCGGCTGAGAAGCCAGCCACAGGCGGATTAAGAATATAAGGCCTCACAACTGACCGCCGTTAAACCGTTGGGAGACAATTCTGCTATATGAAAATGCACAGTAACATATGCAATGTTGGATCGAAAACGATTGGATCAAATACAAAAAGGATCACAGAGAGAAGTCAAAGGACAAGGCAGTGAAAAAGGAGAAAAGGTGACGTGATCACCCGTCACACAAGTTCTGTAAAATGGCCAGAACAGATAAAGTTGTCTCGTGTTCAATTCGTCTCGTGTACCCGGGACGGTGCTGGTGTGCGTGTTAGGCGGCCGGCTGTCTCTCAAGCCTCTCAGAGCTGGCCCGACGGAGCCGGGCTGGGCCGTACTGGCTCGGCTGGCTGGCTGACTGGCCGGGCTGGGCAGCAGAAATAGCCGCCACGGCCGCGGCGGCGAGCAGCGAAGGTTGCCGGGGCGGTGTCACCGCAGGACGCCGAGCGGCCCCACCTGTCACCGCTGTGCGCTGCTGGCCCGGCCCGGCCCGGCACCCCGCCGACTGGCCCGGCACGCACCGAGCCAGGCGGCGAGAGAGTGGCACGCAGCCCCGCACTGCGACCGGCCACGGAACGGGAACCAACCCGGTCAGCTCGGTACACTGCGGCCGGCCACCAGACCAACCCGGTCAGCTCGGTACATAATTTGTTTAAATGTTCTGCTCCATACAGGTTAAGTGTTTCAAAGGAGTAGTGGTATACAATACCTCTCACATATGACCAATGGGGATAGTGATTTAAGGGATCAGTACAAATGCCCGCTTGCAGCACATTTCGGTAAAACAGTTTACACCGTAGAGATGGCGCATTCGACTTTACTCACCACTGGCTACAATGCTCCAATCCAATACAAATAGTGAACGCCGCCAAACACAGCTTCGGCGCCAAACGCACAAAAACACAGGTTATGCAAACACTTCCGTCAAAAGACGGCAGCAACAACAATAAACGTAACCTTCGTCACTTCCACAATACGCTTTTTTATTTCGCCACCTCCGGCTGCCAAGGGCGCGCAGCTGACTCCCGCTCTACTAACCCAGTAAACGTGAGCTTACCCTCCGCTTAGCCACCCTCCCAAAACAACCTCGCGCTGCGTGGCCCTCCGTTCAATCATGATCCCTCACCCGTCAGCAGGCGGGCACCTCACACCGCGGCGACACCAGCGCCTCTGGTGGTCGCCGGCCGAAACAGGACGTGACATAACTACGGCACCCCGCGAACGACAAAGGCCTAGTTGTTGACGCATCGCCGGCATGGCAGCGCCACGCAGCGCGTCACGACTGCGCCGAAATAGTCGCGTCACTGGCACCGGCCGCCGGTGGCGCCGCGCCGCGCCTATTTCTGCCGGCAGCCACATCGTCTGTCAGCGGACTGACGGCGCAAAGAAAACAGGGCGCCACCACTGTCTCCGAGCGGCGCGCCCCGCCCCGGTGCGGTGGCCGCCGCCGGACCCCGTCACCGTGACGTCACGGACCGTCTAGCTATGCCGCTGCCGCTGCCGCTGCCGCCGCCGCCACCGCGTGCTTGGCTGGAAAAGTAGCAACGGCCGGTTTCCCGTTAAAAATTGGCAGCATTTGGCAGTGGTCACGTGGAAGTAGGTATGCTTTAGTGCTACATTTATGGCTGATATCTGTAGCAGATACATGTTTTGTTTAACCAGGCGGCCAAGTTGCTAACAGATGGTAAACGATTTTACAGCCATCACCTGCTCTGGTCACGAGCTACATGGAAGACGGTGTCACTTAGGAATGCTTTTGGCGAGCGTTGACATTTTCGAGGGCAGTTTGGTCAAACAAATCCAGTCATGGGGCATATTTCTCTATCATTAGCTTGTTCGAATGTCTGATGAAACGAAATTCGAGACCAAGGCTCGATAAGGCCATCTAATCCGTGGCATGAGTAAACCGAGTCTTGGCAGCCATTCGACGATTCTTCGAGAACATTGATACACAAACGCTGCCGCTGCTGTACAAAACTCTGGTCCGGCCTCATCTAAAATACGGCAACGCTGTCTGGGGCCCGCACAACAAGGAAGATCAGCGACTCGTCGAGCGGGTGCAGCGTCGAACAACACGGCTGATACCAGAGGTGCGCCAGCTGCCCTACGGAGAGCGCCTGGAAGCACTACGCCTGCCATCGCTTCAGTACCCGAGGCGCAGGGGGGACGTCATCCTCGTCTACCAGGTGATGCACGGCCAGCTGAACGTGCCTCGTGAAGCGTTCTTCCAGGAACCGACTTCAATAACCACCAGGGGACATCCACTCAACCTCACGAAGCCTCATGCCCTAACCAGGATAAGGAAAAAAACAGTGGAGCATCAGATCAATCAACGACTGGAATGCCCTGCCGGAGAACAAGTCACCACTGATGCTCTCAACCTATTCAAGAGCGGACTCGATGGACACTGGAAGCGGGAGATGTACCTCCACGCCTAGGAGAGAGTGGGAAGCATGCAGATGTACATTGTCCCCTAATTATCATTGACAACATGGCCATAACTGATCATGAGCGAGACTAGAGCGGGCAAGTCAGGTGCCTGCACTCTGCATGACGTCCGAAGTCAACTTTAAACTGAATACTGAAACTGAATACGTGGAACAGAGCTGCGACTATGACAGTCTCCAAACCGGCGAAGCGCTGGAGCCATGACTTTGTCAAACAGGACATATGCAGGCTGTCAGCTTCAACATCATCGTCCTGATCAGCTGTCAGTCTCACCATGAGTGCCTAACTGCCTACCTTTCCGGCTATGAAATGGCAAATGCAACTCGCAGTCGGTGAGCTCAATTCGGCCCAGAGCGATTGCAGCGCCTCTAGCGACCATTTGCTGAACCTGCGACGACTTCTGTGCTATTGCAGACGATCGCAAGATTGATGGTCGGAGGCAATATACACTCGGAATGAAAAACAGGCCGCCTCTTGGTGACTAACTACAAATACAACTGGGTGCCGGCTGTCGAGCTGAATGTACGCCTCTGGCTTGTGAGGACAAGACTTTGCATTGTATGCACTTAAGCTGAACGACCAAGGCAAGCTGCCTCGCACACGAAACGCCTCAAGAGCATTTGACACAGCTCGAAAGTCAACATCACAAATAACGCACTTCCCTTTATTAGCGCTATCAATGGAGGTAGCCAACTACGTTTGGCACGCCATGTTTATGGATGGCATAAACTTAAGAGGGTTCGAGAAGAAAAACAAATTATTGCTTACATAAACTTGATGCTTTTGTGGAGAGCAACACAACAGACGTTAATTAGTTTACGAGTATTAACGACTCTCCTGTGTAAACTCAAGATGACATCAATAAACGAGAAACGACGCCGTTATAATATGTCACCAAAATGGATCACAATGTTTTCTGCGAAAGACGAAATGCAGTTTCGAATACGACTTAAGCTGAACCGATAACATTCCAAAGCCATACAGAAAACTTGCAGATTATATCTTTCCCCCAAGAAAGTTCGTAACAAATCCTGAAGTTCTGCGAAACTTGCGGGAAAATAAATGAACGCAAAACTAAGAAATTTCGAAAACTCGTTTTCGTTTTCTGCATTTTCGTACGAAATTTAACATTATACAGGGTCAGGTTATCGACATAGGTCAGATCAACAAAACCAATGTTTGAAAAAGTATTTTTTTGGCAGAACTTTCGAGAAAAACATTGGGAAACATAACTCTCAGAAATTGAAGAACGTATCCCTACGTACACATTTGCAGTCTCATTTGTTTTCGGATCCTTTGTCACATCTTCCTGAGGCCAAGGCAACTTTAAGTCGTTTTTTTACAAGGCCCTATAAGAAGGTAGAGTATCCGGCGATTTGACCGAATCCGACTCGGGGGTGGTGACGTCATCTGTCCGCAGAATCCTTTGCCCCTATACAAATCAAATAACTGGCAATTTTTGAAAGACTAAATTCTACCTATCTGATTTACATAAAACATGCACTGAAAGAAAGGTCGATTCAAGGGCTATAACTTATATTTATATTTTACTGCTAAGTCACTCCTGTTTTGACAGCGATGGGGCTTAGCGAATCTTATTCCTTCGCTAATGTTAAAAGGCAGGGTATTATTCCATCACCTAAAATGACTTAAAATCACCGAATTGCTTATCCATCACCATTATGACCAATTCATCACCGAAATGACTTAAACATCACCTTTTTCTGATATCACCGAAATGACTGATATGACACCGAAATTACTGATATGACACCTAAATGACTTAAGACATCACCGAAATGACTTAAGACATCACCGGATTGACTTGAACCATCACCGAAATTACATGCAGCACTGATTATAATATTTACTACGCTGGGGCCGCAACGGACAGTGGACACTGGCCGTGGCAGAGTCTGGCGGGCGGCCTGGTGTGGCAATACACATTATAATAACATAATTGAACCTGACCAGGGGCGGCGCCATGGATTTTTGTCAGGCGGGGGAGGCAAGTCTAAATTTAGGGGCTTCCATTTGAGAAGGAGTCTTTGACCCCCATACTCCATAGGGCTCCTCTAACCTCCCCTCTGACTTCCAAAGGGCCGCTTCTGGACTTCAGGGGCACCTCTGACCTCCATAGGGGCACCTCTGGCCTACAGGGGCCCTTGGCCTTCGACCTCCAGAGGGCCTCTCTGACTTCCAGAGGGCCTCTCTGGCTTCCAGAGGGCCTCTCTGGCTTCCAGAGGGCCTCTCTGGCTTCCAGAGGGCCTCTCTGGCTTCCAGAGGGCCCCTCTGGCCTTCAGTGGCCTTTCTGCCCTCCAAAGGACCTCCCTCTGGCCTCTGAGGGCCCACCTCTGACCTCCATAGGTCCCCTCTGACATTCCCTCTGGCTTCCAGATGGCCTCCTCTGGTCTTCAAATGTCCCCTCTGACCTCCATAGGACCCCCTCTGGCTTCCAGGGGGCCCTGTGACCTCCGCGATGGGGCCTGCGAGATGGGGCCTCTTTGAAGCATGGAGGGGCCTCCTTAAATGGCAGGGAGGGGGGGGGGGGGGGCAAAAAGATATGTCCCCCTGCCCGACGACAGGGGGGGGGGGGGGGCGACTGCCCCTCCTGCCCTGCCCTGCCCCCCCCCCCCCCCCCCGTGGCGCCGTCGCTGAACCTGACCTAATTCCTTTACAGCAATCACGGTCGCAGGGACCCACGTTTAGAACGCTCCGCTCGCGTTCACTCGCTGCGCTGCGGCCCTACGGGGGGGGGGGGGGGCTGTCGCCCCCGGACCCCGAAGACCATCTTGTAGACAACTAGTTACAATATTCACTGAGCTGGGGCCTCAACGGAAACTGGCCGTGGTAGAGTCTGGCGGGCGGCCTGGTGTGACAGGAAAAGTTGTAATAACATAATCGAATTGGTTACGCAAATAACGGTTACGGTAGAATTAATCGGTTACGCAAATAATGTATTCCCAAAGGCCAAAGGCATGTTAGTTGTTATACCACATTACTGAATATGTTGATTTGGTAGCATCGGTGATGAAAACAGCTGTTTCGGTGATGAAAGCAGCGTTTCGGTGTGGATTTAGTTATTTTGGTTGCATTTATTTTCGGTGATGTGTTCAGCTATTTCGGTGATCAGATTAGTCATTTCGGTGACGAGATTGATCTATTCCCATGTTAAAAGGTCATATATAAACCGCGCCACAAATGTCGATGCGCCAAAATCGTGTGGACAGATGACGTCACGCCCCTAGCCAATTGAGCACATGGCGACTGCATGGATGACAACCTCCTGTTTTTTCTTCATGTTCCGGCAAATAACCATTTTTGTTCGGTCAGGATACTTAGGTCGAATGAAAGAATACTCTAAAATAACCTAAAATTGCCAAGGCACAACCACCTGCAACAATAGTTCAATTCTAAATAACTAAACCTCCAGTCATCAAAATAAGTTTTCGTGAGCAGACACGGTATACAATGAACAAAGAACAACACCATGACCAGAGCTCGCAGTCAGATCATACTAATAGCCATGTTTAGTGAATAATGAATATCCAGCCAGGCGGAAATAAATCAGGGCGGGGCGGGGCGGGGCGGGGGGGGGGGGTTGATTCTAAGCCCTGCCGGCCTATTCGTACTCACCAGCGGTAGTTTCCGACCGCCACCAGCGCCTGCCGTGACGAGTAGGGCCGCACGTCCACCGCGCCGTACTGAGACAGCATCTGCACCAGCTGCCGGGGCGGGACCACAGTAAGGTCAGACTAGGTGACTGCGTACCTGTCCAGTGTTGGTGTCAGAGGGGACAGTACAGCCTTGGGACCGCGTACCTTTCCAGTGTTGGTGTCAGAGGGAACAGTACTGGGCGCCTTGGGGTGGTATGGGCTGAGGTAAGCGCAGCACGAACTGGCCAGCGTGGAACCGCAGGACATTCGAAAGACAAGGTAACACAAAATCAGCTGTTTTAAATTAAGAAAATACGGCCGATGTACGGATTTATGACTGAGGGTACTGGCATGCGTATTGCAGCTGAAACTGTGCAATAGCCAATACGTGTCCACGACGTCCAACGTCGTTGGACGTTGAGCACACGTATTGACTGACATATAGTTGACCAACGATATACGGCAGACATCATGGTCAAGTGTACTAACATCAATTAATCTGACGTGGTTAGTTCGTAACGTAACAATTCCAGAAGTAGTGGGAAGATCCAAAATGTATTTTATTGTTTCTCAATGCATTGCTTTGTAGGCTAATGGTAGGTTGACATTTCCAGAGAGTAGCAACCATCGCGTGAAGTCAATAGCAGGGTCGGATCCAGGGGGGGGGGCATAGGGGTCATGCCCCCCCCCCCCCAAAGGTCCTGAAACTATGATCCCCCCACCCAAAAAAAAACGGTCCGACGTACAGTTGTAAAAATTGCCTTTGCAGCAGTCAAAATCAAGCTATCCACACTGAAAACTTAAAATATTCGCGCCGCTTCGCGGCATGACACAAAATACGCAATTGCTATTTGCTTATACAAATTTGTAAAATGGGAAAATGAATTAATTAAGTGTCTGGCAGAGTCTCTCCTTGGCTGTACCTAATTGCTAGCCCCAGGGCCCACTCCCTTCATAACATATTAACTTTCAAGCGAGCTACATGTTTAGCTACTCTGCAGAGTTCCGAGAAAGAAAAAAACTGGCGACGCGAACGCAAAGACGGGACATCGGCACCCGGAAGCTACTCCAGCGGTGCCCAACTTGCTGGCCGAAGAGCTAATAGTGGGACCAGGCCAGGACCATCTCCCCAAGCCATCTCGCCCCACGCTCCTCAAGATCCGCAGGGACCATTTATGTGCGGAAAAGTCGTTCTTCCTCTTGCTGCTTTCAAACCATTTGCACTGTTACCAGTTGTTTGTTACAGTTCGGTACATATGTATAGTTATTATTATCATATGTACTATTGAGTATTGAGCGCTGACTGCCACCGGTCATCGTAATTTACTATCCGCAGAATATGTATATGAAAAACTACCTTAATTTCAATATTTTGCATCATACCGAGATGTGCAACCAGGAATATGGGTTACCTGAGTCTTGGCTCCACACACAGTCTGGTTCCAATTATAAAATTTAGTTTTGCACGACCTAAAATTAAAATTTTCACGCCGCGAATGAATAGCATCTTTAGCTTCTTATTCTCTACACGGCCCACCTCTACAACTATTCTCTACACGGCCTATGTTTCTGGGTTTTATCAGGTAAACCAGTAAAAATTTCGCGCCGCTTCGCGGCGCTAAACAACAATACTTACTATATACTATAAAAAGTATAATGAAGTGTAACCTCATGCTCATATTAATATCAAATAACAAAAGAAAATCCAAATTGGATTTTCTTTTGTTATTTGATATTAATATGAGCATGAGGTTACACTTCATTATACTTTTTATAATAATTATGCTCAGAATAACGTTTGAAACAATTATATACTATAACATGAAAATCCACACTAAAAATGCTGCAAAGGCTTAAATACACGCATACAAAATGGGGTAAATTTTTTCGTCATTTCAGCCGACCCCCACTCAAAAATTATCGGCGACGCCCCTGGGTACAGCCGACAATGGGGCACCACAATTGAAGCTATTGTATGTAAATGGCGCTGATGATCAACTGCTACCAAGCGGACCGGGGGCTGTGCGTCCAGAGTGTAGGGCGCATTGTTTACGGCGGAGCTTTGAAGGGGTTAGAGTGGTACAGATGTATTCAAACTTATACGAAATGTTGGTGTCTATGAGTGTACTCGAAACATGAAAGCATGTCTCGCGGAGGTCAATCGTTTGACTTCGGGAGGTCAAAGAGTGCCCGCGAGATCAACTATCGGGCATCGCATAACTTTGTCCCTAAAGTACTTATCGAAGTCGTTTCAACGGCTAAATATTCCCACCAGCCTATAGACGGTGCACAACGAGTGATCTGACCGCCCCTGGTCACCGGTTGACCTCAGGGCACAACATAAGTTACCATTATGGCCTATGGGAGAATGACGGGGTACCGCAGGGTTTTCTCCCCAAAATCACTTAGAGAATCCATTCTACTACCATCGCCTTCCCTTTATCCCACCGATGGTGCACAATGCAAGAATTGACCTATCCAGGTCACCGTTTGTCCTCAGGTCACCTGGAAAGGCGCTAATATCCATTTAACGAGCCGTCCAAATACTTTTTCGTTGTTTACCGGCCGATTGTGTTCAAACTTATACAAAATGTTGGTGTCTATGAGTGTATTCGAACCCTCAAAGCATTTATTGCTGAGGTCAAACGCTTGACCTCAGGAGGTTAAAGAGTGCCTGCGATGTCAAATCTTGAGTACCGCATAACTTTTTCCTTAAAGTACTGACCGTAGTCGTTTCAACGGCTAAATATTACCACTAGCCTATAGACGGTGCACAACGCAAGACTTGATCCCTGCAGGTCACCGTTTGACCTCAGGTCACCTGGAAAGGCGCTAATATCGATTTAACGAGCCGTCCAAATCCGTATTCGTTTTGTACCGACCGATTGTGTTCAAACTTACCTTCGGTGGGTTAAAGGGAAGGCGATGGTGGTAGAATGGGTTCTCTTAGTGATTTTGGGGAAAATATTAGGTATGCGGTACACCGTCATTCTCCCACAGTGGCGTACCCAGAATTCACTCCAGGAGGGGGCAATTTTTGATCAGGGGGCATAAGGTATCCCCACCAAAAAAAACTCACCGGCTTTGGCCCACTATATTTTTAGAGGGCCATATTTTTAACATTTTTTCTTTAAAAAAAACGTTCATTTTTTCGAAATAGGGCACATACGAACCTTCAGGGGAAATTTGCCCCTCCCCTTGGGTACGCCTATGTTCTCCCATAGGCCATAATGGTAACTTATACTTGAGGTCAACCGGTGACCAGGGGCAGTCAGATCACTCTTTGTTCACCGTCAATAGGCTGGTGGGAATATTTAGCCGTTGCAACTTCGATAAGTACTTTAGG
Source organism: Chirona hameri (assembly GCA_036785665.1). Lineage (NCBI taxonomy): Eukaryota > Metazoa > Arthropoda > Thecostraca > Balanomorpha > Balanidae > Chirona > Chirona hameri. The sequence goes on from JAXIVJ010008672.1 coordinate 49,549, forward strand.
GACAACGTTATGCGGTACACGATATTTGACCTCGCGGGTACTCTTTGACCTCCCCGAGGTCAAACGATTTACCTCAGCAAGAAATTATTTCAAGGTTCGAATACATACTCTTACGCACATCCGCCGGTCCGCTGGGGAACAGTTGATCATCAGCGCCTCTAGCGGCGGGAAATGTGTTGTGGTGCCCCATTGATATAGTTTTGCTCAGTGTAAGGCAATGTCGAAACAATACAAACTGCAAGCTGACATCTTTCCTTTTTCGATAACCCAAAAGGACGAAAAGCTAAAAAAAAAAAAATAACAAATGATTAGAAATCGTGTGGTTGCAAAATAAAGTGGCCCAAATCCGGGAAGAAATTCGAAATTGGGGTTGGTAAGGTCCGCTAAAAACGATCCCCCCCCCCCAACGGCCGGCTGGATCCGGCCTTGGTCAATAGACCCTTCTTCGTCCCTACGTGGGTCAGTTCGAGGTCACCTCAAATTGGGTTGACATCGGTACACAAATCCACACGTCTACTGCAGAATGTAGCACAAATTTGGCAGCCTCGTCTGGCACTGTCTGGCGGTTTTGACGTCGGGTGATGTTAGCAGTGCGGTCCGGTCGGTCTGGTCCTCACCTGCCACCGTTTTATCATGTCAGATAAACAACACCATTCCTGCAGCTGACTGCAGTGTCTCATCCACCACCCGGTTCCCGCCTGTGACCTATCCACTAAATTTATCGTCTCTTTAAAGTCATAAAAGCACGCTTGTAGCCGGGAAAGGCCGTGGTGCCAGTTAAATCTTAGGAAGAAAAACACGTAATGTAAGCGCCAAATCACTGGCTACAGCACCAACTGGCACAGTACGCTAGTCTTCCGACGACCACAGTGGAAGGAATAAGTACTGTAAGCGCTTGATCCCACATAAATTACTGTCGAAGAGCGGTGCCACAAACCCCGACCATCTGTGTAACCCCTCAGCCCCACAGTGACCCCGGGTTTCCAGATTGTCAGTGTTTCAACACCAGCTGGCACTGCCAAAATGCAGGTACACAAAAACTCCAGCCGGGCAGCCTTCCCGACCGGCGTGCCGCGACAAATCGACAGCGAATCTCGTCTCGGCGGCGTGGCCGTCCCGCCCCGTCTATTCTCATTCTGCTGCATCCCGCCGCGTCCCGTCACATCTCGCCGAGTGCAGTCTCCGTGCCGTCTCCAATGCATCCCGCTGCGTCTCCGCGCCGTCTCCGTGTCGCCTCCCCGCCGTCTCCGTGTCACCTCCCCGCCGTCTCCGTGCCATCTCCCCGCCGTCTCCGTGTCATCTCCCCACCGTCTCCGTGTCATCCCCGCGCCGTCTCCGTGTCATCCCCGCGCCGTCTCCGTGTCACCTCCCCGCCGTCTCCCGTGTCATCCCCGCGCCGTCCCCGTGTCACCTCCCGCCGTCTCCGTGTCACCTCCCCGCCGTCTCCGTGTCACCTCCCCGCCGTCTCCGTGTCACCTCCCCGCCGTCTCCGTGTCACCTCCCCGCCGTCTCCGTGTCACCTCCCCGCGCCGTCTCCGTGTCACCTCCCCGCCGTCTCCGTGCCATCTCCCCGCCGTCTCCGTGTCATCTCCCCGCCGTCTCCGTGTCATCCCCGCGCCGTCTCCGTGTCACCTCCCCGCCGTCTCCGTGTCACCTCCCGCCGTCTCCGTGTCACCTCCCCGCCGTCTCCGTGTCACCTCCCCGCCGTCTCCGTGTCACCTCCCCGCCGTCTCCGTGTCACCTCCCCGCCGTCTCCGTGTCACCTCTCCGCCGTCTCCGTGTCACCTCCCCGCCGTCTCCGTGTCATCTCCCCGCCGTCTCCGTGTCACCTCCCCGCCGTCTCCGTGTCACCTCCCCGCCGTCTCCGTGTCACCTCCCCGCCGTCTCCGTGTCATCTCCCCGCCGTCTCCGTGTCACCTCTCCACCGTCTCCGTGTCATCTCCCCGCCGTCTCCGTGTCACCTCCCCGCCGTCTCCGTGTCACCTCCCCACCGTCTCCGTGTCACCTCCCAGCCGTCTCCGTGTCACCTCCCCGCCGTCTCCGTGTCACCTCCCCGCCGTCTCCGTGTCACCTCCCCACCGTCTCCGTGTCACCTCCCAGCCGTCTCCGTGTCACCTCCCCGCCGTCTCCGTGTCATCTCCCCGCCGTCTCCGTGTCACCTCTCCGCCGTCTCCGTGTCACCTCCCCGCTATCGTTCGGGCTATCGGCGCACCTGTCCCGGCAGCCGAGCGGTATTGTCGGTGACGGCGTCGGCCGCACGGTGACACCGGACATTCTCTGGCGCGGCGCGCCGCTGGCGAGGACCCCGGCACCCGCTGCCAGATCGCCGCGGACCCGACCCAAAAATAACGGATCGGCCCGGCGAGGGAGAGACCGTGTGTTCGCGCCGGCCGCCGCGGCGCTCCGTGCAGGCCGGCCGAGAGGTGCGCGACTGTTCCTGCCGGTGGAGTGAAACGAACGGTGCTTGGTGGCCGGATGCTCCGTAGTCGGCATTACACAGCGCCCATTCATCCATTCATTGCGAACACCCTTGCTGTGTAATGGGTCGTGACGGAAACTCCGTCTCTGCTTGCTCAAACGACGCTGCTCTGCCTCTCACGGATCCGGGCCTGGTCCTCCTCGGCTCCACCGTCGGCTCTCTGAGTGAATCACCTCTCGTCCACGGCTATAACCCGGACGACACACCTTCGCAGCGCTCTTCCCGACATTAAACCGACCGTAACCCGGTCGTCACCTCCGCTGCGCGCCCGACCGGCGGCGGCGGGGGCGGCGGCGGGGGCGGGGGCGGCAGGTGGGGGCGGGGGCGGGGGCGGCAGGTGGCGGCAGCGGACGGCAGGTGGCGGCGGCGGGCGGCCGGCAGCCGTCGTCGCGTTGTGGCAACAAACAGGCCGCCGTCTCGGCGCGCGACATCACAGAGTGTGTACTCACTGCTGTTTAGGCGGGGACGCTGCTAACGGCCGGCGTGGGGCGGCCCCGCTTTGATGTGCTGCTCGGCCAGGGATAGAGCGGGTCTGTCGGCCCAGTCCGGCGCCGAGATGGGCACTACGACTTACAGTGAGTCACCCAACACGACGACGCTGAATTATCGATGAATAAAATGGGAATCAGGCCAGGAATAAGACCGAATGAATAAACTCTACCACAATTAATTTATGATGACACTTAACCCGCCATTGACTGCGGGGGGGGGGTGTTTACGCCCCCCCCCCCCTCCTGATGAGCTTTCGTAATAGCTCAAACACCAATAGCGCTATCAACGTGAAACTTCGGGTACCTTCCTCTAAATCACGTTTTCTTCTGTGAACAAAATATAAAGCTATTTCGTCGAGAAAAAAAATCGAGTTATAGCGAATTTAGTGACGTACTACACACGAGTTTTACAACACAATTAGTTAAATTTTAACAGACCGTACAAATCCCATATGTTTAGCAAAATGCAATCCAAAAACGTTAAAAAAAAATCTATACAAACATGGCAAGGGCTGCGACATGGCTATACCGGATTTATGAAAATTAGGGTTTTTGACCCCCCAAAATACAAATAAAAAATTTGGGGGAAAATGCATACAAAAACATTTTTTAAAAAGATATTCGAAAAACCGGAATATATGTCAACCACATGTGGGAAACTACCAAACGAAATTTCCAAATGATATCACCATTTTTGACTGATTTATGGCATCTAAAGTATGGGTAACTCATGACGTCATATCTTGAAATTGTGTTTTGGGGCTTGTATTGACCAGATGCAGACAAGCGCGCCGAAAAGGGCCTACGAGACCGCGCGAAGCGCGGTATCGTAGGCTCTTTACTACACGAAGCGTGGTCTTTAGAGAGTTTAGCGGACTTCAGAGGCCCTTTAGGGCCACCAGGGCCCTCTCTGAAAGACCAGAGGGCCCCTTGGACGTTCAAAAGAGCCCTGTGCATGTCAGAGGGGCCCCTGGCAAGACCGAAAGGGCCCCTGAGCGGGTCAGAGGGCCCCCTGAGCACGTCGAATGGGCCTCCTGAACACGTCGAATGGGCCCCCTGAACACGTCGAATGGGCCCCTAGCCAGCACAGAGGGGCCCCTGGGCAGGTTGAGAGGCCCCTGAGCATGTCGACAGGGCGACAAAGCGGCCAGCGCAGTCCTTTGCCAGGTCATAAGGGCCCCTGAGCAGGTTGGAGGTCCCCTGGACAGACCAGAGGGCCCCTGGGAAGTTAAGAGGGCCCTGTGCAGGTCAGAGGGGCCCTAACCAGACCGAAAGGGCCCCTAGGTAGGTCAGAAGGGCCCCCTGAACATGCCGAATGAGCCCCTAGCCAGCACGGAGGGGCCCCAGGGCAGGTCGGAGGGCCCTCGGAGCATGTCGCAAGGCGACAAAGCAGCCAGCGCAGTCCCTTGCTAAGTCGGAAGGACCCCTTAGAAGGTTAAAGGGCCCCTAGAGAGACCAGAGGGCCCCTGGAAAGTTCAAAGGGCCCTTGCGCAGATCGGAGGGGCCCCTGATCAGACCCAAAGGACCCCTGGACGGGTAAGAAGGGTCCCTGAACATACCGAAGTGGCCCCTGGCCAGCACGGAGGGGCTCCAGGGCAGGTCGGAGGGCCCCTTGAGCATGTCGGCAAGGGCGACAAAGCAGCCAGCGCAGGCCGACCAGAAGAGTCGCTGGACCGATCGGAGGGGCTCCTGGGCAAGCCAGAGGGGCCCTGGCTAGACCCAAAGGATCCCTGGGCCGGTCGGAAGGCCCCTTGAACATGCCGGATGAGTTCCTATCCAGACTGGAGGGCCCCTGGGCAGGTCAGAGGGGCCCCTGAGCAGGGGCGGCGGATTGCGGAGAGGCAGGGTACCCAAAATTCCCCCAGTCGAAAATCCTGGGGGCAAAGGGTAGTTGTGCCCCCCCCCCCCCCAGA
>JAXIVJ010008673.1:0-7500 GCA_036785665.1 Chirona hameri
ACTACATAACACTAACCATACACACATACACACATACACACATACACACAATACACACATACACAACACATACACACATACACACATACACACATACACACATACACACATACACACATACACACATACACACAATACACACATACACACATACACACATACACACATACACACATACACAACATACACACATACACACATACAACACATACACACATACACACATACACACATACACACATACAACACATACAACACACTACACACATACACAATACACACATACAACATACACACATACACACATACACACATACACACATACACAATACACACATACACACATACAACACATACACAACATACATAACACACATACATACAACATACATACATACAACACATACATACACACATACATACACACAACATACATACACACTACATACACACATACCAACACACATACATACACACATACATACACACACAACATACACACACACATACACACACACATACACACACACATACACACACATACACACACACATACACACACACACATACACACACACTATCACAACACACATACACCACACACATACACAACACACAACACACACATACACACACACATACACACACACAATACACACACACACATACACACACACATACACACACACATACACACACACACATACACACACACACTACACACACACATACACACACACACATACACACACACATACACACACACATACAACAACACACATACACACACACATACACACAACAACAACACACACACATACAACACACACATACAACACACATACACACACACATACACACACACACAATACACATACACACATACACACATACACACATACACACATACAACACATAACACAACATACACACATACATACATACAACACATACATACCATACAAACATACAACACATACATACACACATACAACACATACACACATACACACATACACACAACATACACTACACACATACACACACATACACACACATACACACACATACATACAACACATACATACAACATACATAACATACATACATACATTACATACATACACATACATACAATACATACATACAATACATACATACTACATACATACATTACATACTACATACAATACATAGCATGCATACTTCATGCATACATGCATGCATGCATGCATGCATGCATGCACTGACATGCAGCATACAGCCATGCATACATCCATGCATACATCCATGCATAACATCACATGCATACATCCATGCATACACATACATACATACATACAATACACTCATCCATACATTACATATCACATACATACATCATCCATACACCTACATACATACATACCTTACATACAATACATACACTTACATAACATAACATACAAACATACACTACAGCAACATACAGTACACACATACATTAACACATACATACTACAACTTACATTCTTACATACATACATACATACCTACACATACATAACTCAAACATACTTACACACACAGTACATAACACAATCATAACACTGAACACTACTGACATGACATACATACATCAACATAAACACAACTACATACTCACATACTTCACACAACATCTATCAAGACACAATACTCACAATACAGACACACTACACTACTCACATATCATACACAGACACATACATACACAACTTTCAAACACACATTACAGTACCTCACATACATTCACTAACTCTTACTACTCATCACTGTCATGCACAACAAGACATGACACTAACATGACATGCAACAACATGACATACTAGTCATCTACATACAACACAACATACACTGACTGACAATCAAGTACATACACACATACTCATACAACTCTCACATACAGACAAACTCATATCAAGAACTCACATACTCAACTCTACTCATACATACACACATACTATACACTACATCTCACTCATAACACAGACAGCTAGACTGCAGGCATGCATGCATGCAGGCTGCTGGACATGCTTGCTGCATGCAGGCATGCACAGGCAACATGCTTGCATTACAGGACTGGCATGATGACAGGCATGCATACATGACTGGCATACATGAAGCTGTACTGGCATGGCTGTATGGCTGGCAGTCTGGACTGGCTGTCATGGATGGACTGCTGGACTGGCTGAATGGCACTGTAAGACTGGCAGACTGGCATGCAGTAACTGGCATGGATGTCTGGCATGGCACTGTACTGGACTTGACTGACTGGCATGGCTGTAATGGCAGGACATGTACTGGATGGCTGTCTGGCTGAAGGACATGTCTGCTGACTGTATGGATGGAAGTCTGGACTGATGTACTGTCATGTCTGAATGTATGTCTGTATGTATGTCTGTATGTCATGTCATGTACTGTACTGTATGTATGACATGTATGTATGTATGTATGTATCTGTACTGTCATGTATGTAATGTACTGTATGTAAGTATGTAATGTAATGTATGTAACTGTATGTATGTATGTATGTACTGTCATGTATGTCCTGTATGTATGTACTGTATGTATGTACTGTCATGTACAGTCTGTCTGTAATGTATGTATGTCATGTGTACTGTATGTATGTCTGTATGTATGTATGTATGTATGTCTGTCATGTAGTATGTCATGTATGTATGTATGTACTGTATGTCTGTATGTCCTGTTACTGTACTGTAATGTCATGTATGTATGTCATGTACTGTCTGTATGTCTCTGTATGTATGTCATGTACTGTACTGTATGTCTGTATGTACTGTAATGTCTGTATGTATGTACTGTATGTACCTGTATGTATGTACATGTAATGTCTGTCACATGTCATGTATGTCATGTACTGTAATGTATGACTGTCACTGTACTGTATGTAAGTATGTATGTATGTAATGTATGTACTGTACTGTATGTATGTGACTGTCTGTAATGTCATGTATGTATGTAACTGTATGTATGTATGTAATGTCTGTATGTCATGTATGTAATGTATGTATGTATGTATGTCCTGTACTGTATGTATGGTATGTATGTATGTCTGTGTATGTATGTCATGTAAGTCTGTAAACTGTGCTGTCATGTATGTACTGTATGTATGTAGTCGTATGTATGTATGTCATGTATGTCTGTCTGTCGTGTACTGTGTAGTAGTGTTGTGTGTAATGTAGTGTATGTGTCGAACATGTGTGTATGTGTGTATGTGTGTATGTGTGTAAGCTGTATGAGTGTCATGTGTGTAATGTGTGTCTGTCTGTAATGTGTAGTGTACTGTGTGAATGTGATGTATGTGTGTAAGTGTGTATGTGTGTATGTGTATGTGTGTATGTGTGTCATGTGTGTATGTGTGTATAGTGTATGTGATCTGGTGTGTATGTGTGTAAGTGTCGTATGTGTGTATGTGTGTCTGTGATGTTGCTGAGTCTGTGTGTATGTGTGTATGTGTGTCATGTGTGTAATGTAGTGTACTAGTGTGTACTGTGTGTATGTAGTGTATGTATGTGTGTATGTGTGTATGTGTGTATGTGTATGTCTGTGTATGAGTGTGTATGCTGTGTCATGTAGTGTATGTACTGTGTGTATGTGTGTATGTGTGTCCTGTGTGTATGTGTGTAAGTCGTGTCTGTCGTGTATGTGTGTATGTCGTGTATGTGTGTACTGTGTGTATGTGTGTATGTGTGTATGTGTGTATGTGTGTCATGTGTAAGTGTACTGTGTCGTAATGTGCGTGTATGTGTGTATGTGTGTACTGTGTGTGTGTGTATGTGTGTACTGTGTCTGTGTGTATGTGTGTACTGTAGTGTCTAAGTGTGACGTGTATGTGTGTATGTGTGTACATGTAGTGTATGTAATGTGTGTATGTGTGTCTGTAGTGTATGTGTGTATGTGTGTATGTGTGTATGTAGTGTCATGTGTGTATGTCTGTGTAGTGTATGTAGTGTATGTGTATGTGTGTCTGTGTGTATGAGTGTCTGTGTGTATGTAGTGTATGTGTGTATGTATGTAATGTGTGTCATGTATATGTAGTGTGTATGTACCGTGTATGTGTGCTGTGTGTACTGTGTGTATGTGTGTATGTGTATGTCTGAGTCTGTCATGTGTGTATGTAGTACTGTGATGTAGTGTATGTATGTATGTGTGTGTCATGTACTGTATGTGAATGTATGTAGTGTACTGTCATGTGTGTATGTATGTAGTGTATGTAGTGTACTGTAGTCAGTAGTGTATGTCTGTGTGTATGTATGTGAGTGTACTGTATGTGTGTGTATGTATGTAGTGTCAGTGTATGTGTGTAGTGTCTGTCTGTAGTGTATGTATGTGTGTATGTATGTAGTGTATGTATGTAGTGTAATGTACTGTGTGTATGTATCGTGTGTAATGTATGTGTGTCATGTGTGTATGTATGTGTGTATGTAAGTGTATGTGTGTATGAGTATGTGTGTATGTGTGTAATGTGTGTATGTGTAGTATGTGTGTATGTGTGTACTGTGTGTCAAGTAGTGTATGTGTGTATGTGTGTCTGTGTGTATGTGTGTATGTGACAGTACTGTGTGTACTGTGTGTATGTGTGTATCGTGTGTACTGTGTGTAGTCGTGTATGTGTGTATGTGTGTATGTGTGTATGTGGTATGTGTGTAGTGTGTAATGTGTGTATGTGTGAATGTGTGTATGTGTGTACTGTAGTGTATGTGTGTCTGTGTGTAATGTGTGTATGTGTGTATGTGCTGTACTGTGTCGTACTGTGTGTAATGTGAGTATGTGTGTACTGTAGTGTACTGTGTGTATGTAGTGTATGTGTGTACTGAGTGTATGTAGTGTACTAGTGTATGTGTGTATGTAGTGTATGTGTGTATGTCTGTCATGTGTGTACTGTGTGTAATGTGTGTATGTGTGTATGTGTCGTAATGTAGTGTATGTGTGTATGTGTGTATGTGTGTATGTAGTGTAATGTGTGTCTGTGTGTACTGTGTGTATAGTGAATGAGTGTACTGTGTGTACTGTGTGTCATGTCGTGTATGTGTGTGTATGTGTGTCATGTGTGTATGTGTGTAATGTGTGTATCGTGTGTACTGTGTGTATGTGTGTATGTAGGTGTATGTGTGTAAGTAGTGTATGTGTAGTATGTAGTGTATCGTAGGTGTAATGTCGTGTATGTGTCGTCATGTGGTGTATGTGTATGTAGTGTATGTCGTAGTGTAGTATGTGGGTACTGTGCTGTGTGTCTGTCGTGTAATGTGTGTATGTCATGTATTGTCATGTGTCTGTAGTGTCTAGTGTAGTGTAACTGTGTGTGTACTGATGTGTGTGTATGTGTGAGTACTAGGTCGTGTAATGTGTGTGTGTATGTGTGAGTGTAGTGTGTGTGTATGTGTAGTGTAGTATGTGTGTGTATAGTGTGTGTCATGTGTGAGTGTCTGTGTGTGTATGTGTGTCGTATGTGAGTGTATCTTGATGTGTCTATGTGTGACTCTATGTGTGTCTACTGTGTGTACTACTGTGTGTGTATATCAGTGTGTGCTCATAGTGTGTGTATGTGTGGTATGATCGTAGTGTGTACTGTGTGTATATATGTGTGTATACTGTGTGTATATGTGTGTATATGTCGTGTAATCTGTGTGTATAATGTAGTGTACTGTGTAGTGTATTGTGAGTGTACTGTGTGTGATGTGTGTGTATCGTGTGGTATGTGTAGTAAGTTGTGTGTGTAATGTGTAGTGTCTGTGTGTGTATGAGTGATGTGTAAGATAGTGTGTATGTGTGTATGTAGTGTATGTGTGTATGTCGTGTCTGTGTGTAATGTGTGTCATGTCGTGTACATGTGTGTACTGTGTGTCATGTGTGTATGTCGTGTATGTGTGTAATGTAGTGTATGTATGTCTGTGTGTAAGTAGTGTAATGTGTGTAGATGTGATGTAGTGTACAGTGTAAGTGTGTAAGTGTGTATGTGTATGTCATGTGTGTACTGTGTGTATGTGTGTACTGTGTGTATGTATGTGTGTAAAGTAGTCGTGTACAGTACTGTGTGTATGTACTGTCTTGTGAATGTACTGTAGTGTACTAGTATGTGTGTACATGTAAAGTGAGTCATACGTGTGTATGTCATAGTATGTGTATAGTACAGTGTATGTCTGTGTGTACTAGTATGTGAGTAACGTATGTGTGTAAGTATGTGTACTGTATAGTGTGTCATGTCATGACGATGTATGTAGTCGTAGTGTGTATGTCTGTGTGTATGTACATGTGTGTACATGTATGTAGTAGTATGTATGTGTGTATGTATGTCTGTGTATGTACAGTGTCATGATGTAGTATGCTATGTGTGTACTGTATGTGTGTCATGTCATGTGTGTATGTATGTAAGTGTTATGTCAAGTGTGTCATGTCAAGTAGTGTACTGTCTGTGTAGATGTAATATCATTGTCTGTACTTAAGTGTACATGTACTGTGTGTACATGAATGTGTGTACATGTATGTAGAGATACTGTATGTACATGTCATGTACAGTATATAACATACATGTGATACATACTAGTGTATGTCATGTACAGACTCTGTAATGTAGATGTATAGTACATGACATGTACTACTAGACTATGATACTATACATACAGTATATACATACATATAGTCATAGATGTAGTAATATGTATGTATATATGTATTACTTTTACTTACAGATATATACAGTATATGTCTTGTAATATATCAATATTTAGACATATATACATATTTACATATATACATATATAACATATATACATATATAATATATACATACTATATTACATATATACATTTATACATATCATACATATATTATGTAACATATATACATATATAACATAGTATACATAATACATATATAACATATATACATATATACAATATACTCTACATATATACATTATATACATACTATACATATATACATATATACATATATACATATATACATATATACATATATACATATATACATATATACATAATATACATATATACATATATACATATATACATATATACATATATACATATATTACATATATACATATATACATACTATACATAATATACATATATACATATATACATATATACATATATACAATATATACATATATACATATATCATATATACATATATACATATATACATATATACATATATACATATACATATATACATATATACATATATACATATATACATATATACATATATACATAATATACATATATACATATATACATATATACATATATACATATATACATATATACATATATACATATATACATATATACATATATACATATATACCATATATACATATATACATATATACATATATACATACTATACATATATACATATATACATATATACATATATACAATATATAATATATACATATATACATATATACTAATACATATATACAT
>JAXIVJ010008673.1:20000-32500 GCA_036785665.1 Chirona hameri
TCTTCTTATATTACGTTACGTTATGTTACAATACAATACAAATAGGCAATCCTACAAATATGCTGATTATACTCCAAACCACCACCTAGGCGATCAGGAAATATGTGAGGAAGTACGAACTGCTTCAAGGGGACTCGTCCCGTCATTTCGAATTGGCCAGCTGGCGGGTGAAAGTCAGGGAAATGACGTCACTGGAAACCTGTCTCTGCAGCAGCGGTTGGGCGAAGTGACGACAAGAATGTATTTTAATGCCCAAATTAATTACTAAAATAGACAAGCTTCGACATCACTGTCATCATCAGGTCTGAAGTTTTTTCATACCTGATAAAAACTTAAGACCCGATGTTGACAGTGATGTCAAAAGCATGTATATTTTATTAATTGATTTGGGCACTAAAATACATACTTGGCATGTTATGGATCATTTTTTTTTTTACAATTATGTCCATCATACCAGCCATCCAGATCAAAACCCATTATACTGTATATGACCTGACGACAGGTGGTTCGTGGCGGCATCTGAGACGGACCGAGGTCCAATGACGTCACGCAAATTATCTGTACAATCCTGGACGCCCCTCCTTCTTATACGGTCTTGTAACTATATTCGTATTCGGCGGCAATCTACGTGGAACCAGAAAAAGTCCTTCCATATTCTGGTCACTGTGGCTTCTGTGAAGTTTTCCTTCGTATCAAGCCAAGTGTATCATGTAGTGTAGTCGTGTAGTCATCAATTATCACTACTACCAAGTGTAAGTACTATCAAGTACAATCAAGTGTAATTTGCATGTATTTTAGTAGACCAAGAAGTGCACCCCCCATCCTATTTTTTTTCCTATGTCGTTTAAGGGCGGAGGGGTTGGAACAGCAGGGCCACGCTTCTGCGTCGTCGTCAGAGGGTGAGAGGGGGGGGGGGGCGACGACAGTAGGGGCCGCCAGCCTTACGTCGCCAGAGGGAGGTGAGGGGGTAGCGACAGTTGGGCCGCCAGGTCACGTCCTCGGGGGACGGGGGGGGGGAGGGGTACTGGGTCAGTCCCCGCTAGGTTCCCTCGTCTGCGCTCCCCGGGGGAGAGGGGGGGGGGGGTCGCGGGCCGGTGGCTCACGCTCACCACGGCCCCGATCACCCGACACACGCCGCTGCTGTTCCCACGGCTCACGGAGCCTACGTTAGGGCGTGCCCTAACGTGTGAAGCGGAAAGTCGAAAAGGTAAAAAAATAACATGGCAAAAAGTAAACACGCTAAAAGTTAAAAAAAGAGAAAAAAAGTGAAAGTACAGTGCTGGTACCCAAAACTAAGAAAAAATGTATATCAAAAGTTTGAGGTATGGCGTTTACCGTTTTATGCCACGACCCTTGAGGGTTGGAAGCAAAGAGCTAAGTATGTTCCAAGTAACTTAGAAGATAGCCCCAGACCTCCTCTTTCCAAATCTGGTCTTTTTTTCTAGCCTCACGAAAAATTGGTCAAAGAGTAGCGCAAAAAACACATGACACCAAGAGGGCACTGCCAACAAGACTACACAAAAATGGTAACAAGATTCTTGTTAGGCTTGCTGAGTTGTACAGGAAACATCTGTCAAAACTAAAAAAAAAAATGTATTTCAAAAGTTTGAGGTATGGCTTTAACCGTTATCTGCCACGACCCTAGAGGGTTGGAAGCAAAGAGCTAAGTATGTTCCAAGTAACTTAGAAGATAGCCCCAGACCTCCTCTTTCCAAATCTGGTCTTGCTTTTGTTCCAGCCTTACAACAAGTTGGTCAAAGAGTGGCGCAAAAAACACATGCCCTTCTTAGGGCACTACCAACAAGACTACAAAACAATGGTAACAAGATTCTTGTTAGGCTTGCTGAGTTGTACAGGAAACATTTGTCAAAACTAAAACAAAAAATGTGTTTCAAAAGTTTGAGGTATGGCGTTTACCGTTATCTGCCACGACCCTAGAGGGTTGGAAGCAAAGAGCTAAGTATGTTCCAAATAGCTTAAATGATAGCCCCAGACCTCCTCTTTCCAAATCTGGTCTTCTTTTTCTTCTAGCCCCACGGCAAGTCGGTCAAATAGTAGCGCAAAAAAGTATGACGTCACACAGGCTAAACCAATCACCGGAGCGCAATTCTGAGGCCATTTTGTCGGCTCAAAGAGCAGCCACGAGTCGACTATATACCCGTATAAGGCATCAAAATCCATTTTGGGACAACTCTAAAAAAAAGAGGAAAGAGGAGCTTACCGGATTCGAACCGGTGGCCAATCGATTGCGAGGCAGGCGTTCTATCCACTAGACCACAGTGGCTTGTGGGAGTTACGGCAGGCGATCCCATGTTCCCTATGGACCTTAATCGATATTTGGCCTTCGGCCGGCAGCCTATTTTTGCAATTGCAGGTGCAATCGGGTTTTGACAGAGTTGAAACTTTGCAAGCAGTTTCTACAGGCAGTGCTGCACACCCTAATCAAGGTTTCGTCTCGAACAATTCGTTTCCCTGGGAGTACATGGCCTTACATGGCCTTTTTCGTATTTCCCCGTTGACTTGCAATGTTAAGCTTCATGTTGCTGTTGCAGGTGCAATCGAGTTTTGACAGACTTGAAACTTGGCATCAGATCAGATGACGGTCTCGACTCGGGATCCTGAAAGTTTCGTCGCAAACAAACCGTTTCCCTGACCTGGATTCAAGATGTACCAAATCTCGGCCACCTTAAGAAAACCCCTCCCGATCGAACAGCTCAGGTTTGTTTCCCAAAGGAAACACAATTCTAAAGAATAGTGTTATCCTTGTGAAACCAACCTTCGGTTATGCACGGGGCCTTGCTTTGGGGCAATGCCGGACCGAAGGTTGGTTTAGTCCGTTTTCTGTTTTTTTTTATGGATGGGCCTATAAATAGCTTACCGGATAGTAGCCCCAGACCTCCTCTTTCCAAATCTGGTCTTCTTTTTCTTCTAGCCCCACGGCAAGTCGGTCAAATAGTAGCGCAAAAAAGTATGACGTCACACAGGCTAAACCAATCACCGGAGCGCAATTCTGAGGCCATTTTGTCGGCTCAAAGAGCAGCCACGAGTCGACTATATACCCGTATAAGGCATCAAAATCCATTTTGGGACAACTCTAAAAAAAAAGAGGAAAGAGGAGCTTACCGGATTCGAACCGGTGGCCAATCAATTGCGAGGCAGGCGTTCTATCCACTAGACCACAGTGGCTTGTGGGAGTCACGGCAGGCGATCCCATGTTCCCTATGGACCCTAATCGATATTTGGCCTTCGGCCGGCAGCCTATTTTTGCAATTGCAGGTGCAATCGGGTTTTGACAGAGTTGAAACTTTGCAGGCAGTTTCTACAGGCAGTGCTGCACACCCTAATCAAGGTTTCGTCTCCAACAATTCGTTTCCCTGGGAGTACATGGCCTTACATGGCCTTTTTCGCATTTCCCCGTTGACTTGCAATGTTAAACTTCATGTTGCTGTTGCAGGTGCAATCGAGTTTTGACAGACTTGAAACTTGGCATCAGATCAGATGACGGTCTCGACTCGGGATCCTGAAAGTTTCGTCGCAAACAAACCGTTTCCCTGGCCTGGTATCAAGATGTACCGATCTCAGGCAACCTTAAGAAAACCCCTCCCGATCGAACAGCTCAGGCTGGTTTCCCAAAGGAAACACAATTCTAAAGAATAGTGTTATCCTTGTGAAACCAACCTTCGGTTATGCACGGGGCCTTGCTTTGGGGCAATGCCGGACCGAAGGTTGGTTTAGTCCGTTTTCTGTTTTTTTTAATATGGATGGGCCTATAAATAGCTTACCGGATAGTAGCCCCAGACCTCCTCTTTCCAAATCTGGTCTTCTTTTTCTTCTAGCCCCACGGCAAGTCGGTCAAATAGTAGCGCAAAAAAGTATGACGTCACACAGGCTAAACCAATCACCGGAGCGCAATTCTGAGGCCATTTTGTCGGCTCAAAGAGCAGCCACGAGTCGACTATATACCCGTATAAGGCATCAAAATCCATTTTGGGACAACTCTAAAAAAATGTCATTAAGGGAAAAAAAGAGGAGCTTACCGGATTCGAACCGGTGGCCAATCAATTGCGAGGCAGGCGTTCTATCCACTAGACCACAGTGGCTTGTGGGAGTTAAGGCAGGCGATCTCATGTTTCCTATGGACATGGATCTTTCCCTAATCGATATTTGGCCTTCGTCCGGCAGCCTATTTTTGCAATTGCAGGTGCAATCGAGTTTTGACAGAGTTGAAACTTTGCAGGCAGTTTCTACAGGCAGTGCTGCACACCCTAATCAAGGTTTCGTCTCGAACAATTCGTTTCCCTGGGAGTACATGGCCTTACATGGCCTTTTTCGTATTTCCCCGTTGACTTGCAATGTTAAGCTTCATGTTGCTGTTGCAGGTGCAATCGAGTTTTGACAGACTTGAAACTTGGCATCAGATCAGATGACGGTGTCGACTCGGGATCCTGAAAGTGGCGTTACTGTAGATTCGTTTCCCTGACCTGGCGTCAACTTTTACCAAATCTCGGCCACCTTAAGAAAACCCCTCCCGATCGAACAGCTCAGGTTGGTTTCCCAAAGGAAACACAATTCTAAAGAATAGTGTTATCCTTGTGAAACCAACCTTCGGTTATGCACGGGGCCTTGCTTTGGGGCAATGCCGGACCGAAGGTTGGTTTAGTCCGTTTTCTGTTTTTTGTATATGGATGGGCCTATAAATAGCTTACCAGATAGTAGCCCCAGACCTCCTCTTTCCAAATCTGGTCTTCTTTTTCTTCTAGCCCCACGGCAAGTCGGTCAAATAGTAGCGCAAAAAAAGTATGACGTCACACAGGCTAAACCAATCACCGGAGCGCAATTCTGAGGCCATTTTGTCAGCTCAAAGAGCAGCCACGAGTCGACTATATACCCGCATAAGGCATCAAAATCCATTTTGGGACAACTCTAAAAAAAAAGAGGAAAGAGGAGCTTACCGGATTCGAACCGGTGGCCAATCGATTGCGAGGCAGGCGTTCTATCCACTAGACCACAGTGGCTTGTGGGAGTCACGGCAGGCGATCCCATGTTCCCTATGGACCTTAATCGATATTTGGCCTTCGGCCGGCAGCCTATTTTTGCAATTGCAGGTGCAATCGGGTTTTGACAGAGTTGAAACTTTGCAGGCAGTTTCTACAGGCAGTGCTGCACACCCTAATCAAGGTTTCGTCTCCAACAATTCGTTTCCCTGGGAGTACATGGCCTTACATGGCCTTTTTCGTATTTCCCCGTTGACTTGCAATGTTAAACTTCATGTTGCTGTTGCAGGTGCAATCGAGTTTTGACAGACTTGAAACTTGGCATCAGATCAGATGACGGTCTCGACTCGGGATCCTGAAAGTTTCGTCGCAAACAAACCGTTTCCCTGACCTGGCGTCAACTTTTACCAAATCTCGGCCACCTTAAGAAAACCCCTCCCGATCGAACAGCTCAGGTTTGTTTCCCAAAGGAAACACAATTCTAAAGAATAGTGTTATCCTTGTGAAACCAACCTTCGGTTATGCACGGGGCCTTGCTTTGGGGCAATGCCGGACCGAAGGTTGGTTTAGTCCGTTTTTCTTTTGGATTTGAGAGCAATAAAAACAAACAAAAAACTCCAAGAATTTTTATCGACTTTTTGAAATTTCGATGTTTGGCACTTTTTGGATTTTTGAAAATTTTGGATTTTTGAAGTCAAAATTTTGGATTTTGCAATTTTGGATTTTTGGAATTTTGGATCGGGAGCTTACCGGATTCGAACCGGTGGCCAATCAATTGCTAGGCAGTGGCTCTATCCACCAGACCACAGTGGCTTGTGGAACTTACGGCAGGCGATCCCATGTTCCCATGCTTCCTATTTCAAGGATATGCATGATATTAGTCCAATTACTTCTGGATCATGTTATTATAGGATATTCTTGATGATCCAAGTGTAAGTTTTGTTCAGTGGTTCTATGGGGTCATTTGAGGTCATGCAAGGTCACCATCAGTTTTTTTTTGTAAATAACTCCAGACATAATGAAGCTAGAAGTAAAACAGACAGCAATGTGTTTTTCTCGTCGAGACACGTCTTCCCATATGCAACATGCCCCACTTGGGTCACCACTTGACCTGAGGTCAAATTTTTAAGTTACTTAACAAGGGGACCATGTATATCATTCGAAGCGCCTGGACGGTATAAACACAATGGCGTAAACAGTTTTTTCAGTTATCTTTATTAAATAAAAAGGTAATAGCGAAAAACGATTTGGGAAAAAAATTTACCTCTGGAGTCTCAAATATTGACCCGAGATCAAATTTGACGACACCTTGTCGATTGCAAATTTCACGGGCTGGCGTTTGCTTTTGATGGTTTGTTTCTAACTAGCATAGTTTTCGATATATGGGAATATCTGGAGCGAAATCCTAAAACAGGAACAAACTGGAAATGTGACCTTTGATGACCTCTGGTGACCTCAATTTTGACCCGACCTAAAAAAATACTGAAATACTTTCGATAGAACTTGTATCAAGCTATGAAATGCCGTTTCCCGCTTGTCGCTGTGTAGCGTAGTTTTCGAGATATTAAGGGGCGGAAATCAACCCCCTGCAGTTCGTGTTCAGCGCATACCCCCTGCAGTGCGCGGGTTAACAGCAACCGATTTTATCAACGCACACAAAGCGATGGGTATTCAAAAACGTCTATTTTCTTGGAATAACAGCATTCATAATCGTGCAAAAACACGTGCCCGTCACGTCCAGCCACGTCACACGTCCAGCCACGCCATACGTCACGTCCCCGTTACAGGTAGGCCTGCCAGCCGCTGAAGAGCCGGCACAGGTTATCGGGGTCGCGCGCCTGCTGGATCAGGTGGAAGAAGTGGCGCAGCACTGGCTTCAAGCGGCGGTACACGTCGGCGAACGCGCGACGCTTGTGATCGGCAGACTTCTTGGCGACGGCATTCATGGCGCGCCGCGCCTCGTTGGGCGCCATGTCCTCGGGTCGGTAGCGCGCGTGGGCGCCGCCGCGTCCGCCGTCGGTCAGGTACTCTGCCAGCGGCTGCGTGTCGACGCACCATTCGATCAGGTCGCAGCGCTGCGACAGCGGCACCACCTTGTAGGTGCGGATGGCGAGCGGCGGCTGGTCGGGCGCGGCGCTATCGGCCAGCAGCAGGTTCAGCACCGAGAACACCTGCTGCATCACGGGGTCCTGCCGCAAGTCGTCACGGCCCTTTAGCAGCTGCGCGGCGGGGCGGCGGCCGGAGGCTGTACCATCGGGCTGTGGGTAGCAGGCGAGAACTTGGCGTCAGTGCAGGCATCGACAGTTCCAGGGCCAGCCAAAGCAGTGAATGGCACAGTACAAGGGTCTGTCAGGCATACGGAATCTGATGCAGTCAGGCAAAAAAAAGATAAAAAAATGCAGTCGGGCATCACAGATGATGCATAAATTACGATAAATGACAGCATGGATGTATAGTTTTTATTTATATATGTACATGTACAATAACTAGTTATAAACGTGATAAAAAATCGATATTAGTTTCCTTAAGCATATCATTTCCCAGCACGTGTTTAGAGTACACTAAAATCCTAACCCACAGTGACCACCGGAGCATTTAGCTTACCTCGGCACTGCTGGCGCCCGATTTGTCACCGCCGGTCGGGCCCGCGGCACCGGCGTGCCAAGGACGATGTCCCGGACAGCAGTGGCGATCGCGGTGCCAGCAGCCCGCGACATGTGGACTCCAGACATGTCGTGGGCTGCCGGCGGCATGACGACAGCGTCGCCGTCGGCGCTGCCGGACCTCCCAAGCAGCGCCTCAGTGACCACGTCGTGCACTGTAAGCACGTGGCCACCAGACTGGCTGGTGGCCTCGGCAAACAGTGCCGACGCGGTCGTGAAGGCGCTGCGGTGGAAGCGCGACATCGTCGACCGCGGCACTGGCGTCATGACGACCACCACGCTGTCCCGAGCCACCACCCTCAGCACGGTCAGCAGGCTGGCGATGCCCGCCCGCATGGTCGCCAAGCAATCTGCCAGCCCCGCCGAGTCTCCCTCGACTACCCTGGAGAGGCAATTACTCCCCAGAGAGACGAGGAAGGCCGACGGAGCGGGACGGATCAGGGAGGCGGCATGACCGAGGGCGTCCCAGTCCTCGAGCGTGCCGCCCCCCCGACCAGAGAGCTGTGCTGCGCCACACAGGCCGGCATCCGCCGCGGCCGGCGACTGCAGCCACTGCAAAATCAGCAAGTGCTGCAGCCAGTACGCCGGCGGCGGCGCCGGCAGGTGCCTGGCACTGATGTGGCTGTCACCTAGACACACCACATCCAGTACCACGCGACGCCTACCGGAGCCAGCCGCTGGCGCCGGGACCCGCCGAGGGACGCCGCGGTGTGGGCCGCGGTGCGGGCCGCGGTGCGGGCCGGAAGGTACGTGGTTAGGCATTTTCTGAAACACAAGGGACAATGCTGCCGTACAATAAAAACAAAACACAAAGCACGTAATGAAATAAGTGAACAGGTCAAGTACAAATAAAACACCAGCGATCTTATGACCGGCATAGTCGGCATTAGATGGTTTGGTTGGTTGCAACTGTAGATTGTGCATAAATAGCAATGGCCGATTTGATAAGTCTCAGGAGTTCAAATTCAAACACACCGTGCTATAACGTACATACCTGCGCAAGCAGCTCTCAAACGACCGGCTATCACCGGCTATCTCCAACCGACAAGTGGCCGAGCCGACCGCGACCTGACCCCGAGGTCACCACCGGCGGCCGGTGGTGACCCCGAGGTCACCACCGGCGGCCGGAAACGTACGCGATTGGCCGAGCCGGCGCGGGTCACGTGACAAGTCCACGTGAAGTGGCGTCTGCCGGCTCCCGCCACAGCGGTTAATACAGACTGGGAGTAACTTAAACTAACGCGAGGTAATACTCACCAAGCGAAACATGGGCGGATCCACAGAGGGGGGAACGATGCTCCCCCCCCCCCACCACCTAAAATTGGCACAAATTTGACACATTCCTTGAAATAATATACAATGTATGCAACTTTTACTAAGGCAAGTTTGTTTTATATCAGTTATCGATACACCAGCAATCGAAATCCGATGAGTTTTCAAAATTGTGTGAGACTTTTGTGGATTTGACCCCCCCCCCCCCCCCTCCCGCCAGACACGAACTGAACTGAACTGAACATGCTGGATCCGCCCTTGAAGCGAAACAAGCATAAAATAAAACCCAAACAGCAAACGAAACAATCAACCAGCGCCCTGCGTGAGGGTCTTATGAATTTTGTCTCCTCCCGGATTTCTTTGGTAACCAAGATGTGATTTCATTCGCATTTCCACCCCTGGTAACAGAGTGGAAAAGTCCCGTTTAAATGTGTTCGTTGGAAGGGTTCGGAGGTGTCAAACTACGAGAAATGCACCATTCCAAAGCTGAGCTCACGCGGAATCCAGAGAAGTTAATTTTTCATAAATCAATTGAGCGTGTTTTTAAAATTGTCATTTTTTCCGAATTCGCACCCCTTTCGTTTGACCAGGGCTATCGCGTATGATATGGCGAAAATGCAGACGAATAACATGTCTACTGATTCGTCATGATCTGCACGACATAGTCTCAGAGTGCAAAGCCATTAGATGGTTTGGTTGGTTGCACGGCTGCATCAAAGCCAAGCGCTCCCGGTGTCGGCACTACCGCACACTCCCGCCCGCGCCTGACGCGCAGAATCGCCCCTGGCGACGCGCGAGCTGAGGTCACATGTGACCTGACGTCACATGGTGTACAGATTCGATGTTGGCCGAGCCGGGCCGGCGCAGCCATTTAAGGGAGTCCCGGTCGAATGTAGTGCATGCCTTCAATGTCTGGTCGGGACGGGCAAATGTCGGTCCTGACAACGATCGGGGTTCGCCACAACTGCGTGCTTCGGCTGAGATGCAAGTTTGGTCATAAACTGCGTATAGTTTTGACTTGCAAAGATGTTGCCTTATATCGCACCACAGAGCTTCTAAATATCTATAAAATACCCCGATGACAAATGAACACTAAGCCAGTGTGTCCCGCAAGTAAGCAGCCAGTTCAGTGGCACCGGGAGGCGCCGACAAGTTGTGATATTCACGTCATATTATTATATTTAGAATTGCAGACTATTGCAGATTGTATAGACAATCTGCAATAGTCTGCAATAACATTCATATGCGATAGTGTAACCCTACATCCCCACTAACATGCCAAATTTCGCGTTTGTGACTGCAAAGTGCGAAGAGTTATCAAGCATCAAGTAATATCCGAACGGATAGACGAACAGGTAGCTGCCACTTCTCATCAGTGGTATGAAATAGCTCTCTATGTAACCAATAACTATCATATGTAACATGAGAAGCGATTCTAACAGGTTGTGCCAAATTCCGCGCCGTATTATATAGAAGATGCTTCCTGACCTATTGGCTACAAAGTGCAGTATTAAGCTGATAAGAACAGATTTTTATTTAAAAAAAGTATATGTTTCAAAAACAACAGCCTGAAAGCAAAAAGGGTCAACACATAATTATAGTCGAAAAGCGATTGGCCGCGCAGGGCCAGTATGGGGCCCACTATGTGGGCCATCCATGCAGATGGGGGTTGCTGCCACAAGCTGGGCAGACCCCTGTGGCGTCGCGCACTCCCGGAGCACAGGCTCAGACGGGAGGCGACACCACACACAAAACAAGAAAACAGACAGTGTGGGCAGACAGGCGTGTACAAAAAGAAACATGACAATGGGGAGGAGGGCAAAGGGCCACGCATGGCCGGTATGGGGCCCACTACTGTGGGCCAACCATTCACTGGGGCCATGGGCACCCCTGGAGCAACCTGCTCGACAGGGCGTGCCCAGATAGAACAAAAAACAACATAACAACAACACACGGGGAGGGGGGGGGGGGGGACACGTCACACGGCATGTGCCAGCACATCACCGTAACATGAAGGTGATGGTAATGATCACCTCCCCGCCACGGTGCTCGCACTCTGTCCGCACTCGCGGCCACGCAGGACCGGACACTGTCACTGCGGGCTGGGCGGGGCGGGTGGTCCCGTCGCGACCTCCGCGCGCGCGGCGGCTACCACGGGCGGGGGCGGCCAGCGGCGGCGGGCGGGCGGGCGAGAGGGGCGGGTCGGCGGGGGGTCGGCGGCCCGGCAGGCCCCCTCGATCAGGGGACGCGGGTCGCCGGGCTCCGCCTCGTCCACGGCGGCCGCGGGGCCCAACACCAGGGCGAGGAAGGGGCGGCGCGTCCACGGTGGGTGGGGGTGGGCGGGCGGGTGGGGGGCGGGTCAGCGGCGGTCGGCGGGAGGTCTGCGGCCCTGCGGGCCCCCTCGATCAGGGGCCGCGGGTCGCTCGGCTCCGCCTCGTCCACGGCGGCCGCGGGGCCCGACACCACGGCGAGGGGGGAGAGGCACGTCCACGCTAGGCAGGTGGCCGGCTGGGGGAGCGGTACCAACCGGGTGGGAGGGGCCGGTGGTCGCTGGGGGTAGGGGATGGGTCGGTCCAGCTGGGGTTGGCAGGAGAGGGCCTCTACTGCGGGGTGGTCCGTCCAGGGTCGGCGGAGGTCGGTCGCCCGAGGGGGCAGGGACCAGGGCAGTCGGCGGCAGGCCATCACGGTCAGAGGCCCCCGCTCGACGCCAGCGGCGGCCGCCGCGCCTGCTCCGTGGAAGGGAGGCTGGCGGCGGGACACCTGAGGGGGAGGAGGGGACACGTCGGGCAGGAGGCGGCACGCCGGCGGCAGCCGGTGCAGGGCCGGGTAGGGGAGGGAATAACAGGGGACTGGCCAAGGCCGGTCGGGTCCGACTGGCGCCGGCCGGGGAAAGGACCAGTGGGCTGGGACCGGGGAGGCAGGGATCACCGGACGGATCCGCGGCAGCGGCGGGGCCAGGCGGAAAGGGGTGGCGGTTGCCAGCCGCCAAAACCGGGAGTCGTCCGGGGCGCTCCCCGGGGAGGGGCACAAGGGGGGGGGGGGGGGCACTCACCGCGCGGCGGCGGCGGCCGCGGCAGCGACCACGGTGCGGGCAGCCACAGCCGCCGCGACATCGGTCGCGGGGGCAGCGGCGGCAATGACGGCGGCGGCGGCGGCAACGGCGGCAACGGCGGCAACGGCGGCAGCAGCGGCACAGGCCGCGGTGGCGGCGGCGTCAGCGTCAGCGGCGGTGCTCAGAGGTGTGTCGGGGGGGGGGGGGGGTCACTGCAGCACCCTTGTCACTGCAGGCTTGGACGGCGCTAGGGGTGGCGGCGGCTGCTCAGGGGAGCGACCGCTCCTGCGGTCCTCCCCGAGCGGAGTCGTCCGGGGCAGTGCGGGGGGCGGAGGTGTCCGCTCCCGCACCACAACCGGCGACGGGAGTGCGGGTGGCGGCGGCGTCGGCGCTGCCCCCGCGTCCTCCAGGAGCTGGGGCTCCGGCCTCTCCGGCGCCGAGGCGAGCGATGTCACCGACAGGCGCCGCGTCGGCGACAGAGGCGCCTCCGGCGGCGGCTCCATCGGAGGGACCCCACAG
>JAXIVJ010008673.1:37500-54428 GCA_036785665.1 Chirona hameri
GGAGCCATTTTGCAAATGATGAATACAATTGCTTACAAAACGTTTAAGTTTTTGGGAAAATGACCTTAGTAAATGAGACATTTCAATACCGGCCCAAGATAATGGCTATCTCAGTTTAAAACTAATACAAAGGTGAAACATTCCCTTTAATATAATGACCAAGATGAAGAATACCCACGACAGATTGTTACATAAAAGGGAAACAGGAAAATACATAGAAGTTACAAAAAGGTCGCCGGGTGAAGCACCTGTGGACCCGGCCAATCCACCGCCATTCGATGGGCATGGCGTCAAAGTGCGCAATGACCATGGAGAGGCATGCTTCAGGTCCGACCTAAGGAGAGTCTACGAAGAGTCTCACCCGGAGTCATATGTAGACACCCACACGCTGCTCTCTCACGGCTACCACCAGGCCATCAGCCTCATCAGCCAGCAGACCCCGTGTGTTCTACACATAGACTCACACGCTGCTCTCACGGCTAACACCAGACTGTGTGTGTGATTGGGGTTTTGGGGGGGCGCTTCAGCGCGTTGAGACTATCAGCCGATCATCGAGCAGCGTGTGTTCGAGACACGCACATGTGGACCATTTAAACCCCGACTTGTGCAATAGTGTGGTCGTCGACCACACGATCGGGGTACGCGAGGCGCTGGTCACCCCACACTGCTCAGCAGCCCGGGTTTCGTGGTTGGGCGCGCTCGTGTTGGGACCTCGTCCCTCGCAACACCTATCGGGCGCCGGGATCGCGCGGCTCACCGACTTCCCCCTCACCTAACCATTGCCCCGTTGGCGGGCCCTGGTGGAGGCCAAGCCTTGGTTAGGAGGTCGTCGTTACCGTGCAAAATCCCTGACTGACGAGGCCGGGATACCACAAACCAACTGAGTCCGTGTCGACTCGGAATCAGTAGGTTTGCGGCCGGTTCCACCGAGCGGACTTTAAACCCTGGATGGGGTTAACCAACCTTCGGTTACAGGGTCCGTGCAAGCCACGCCCGTAACATTAATTTGGAACGGTTAGTGCTAGTCGATTTGTCAAAATAAACGCGTGCTTTAACATGTACTGTCTGACATTGGTGGATACTGAACAGTTTGAAGGGCGATGTGGGCAAATATCCAAAAAGTCTCCAACAATTCGGAAAACTGATCGGTTTTCGTTTGTTTTAGCATTGACAGTTTACTTAAAGTAAACTTAAATGGGTACACATTGCTTACATTTTATTTCCAATCAGGAAATGTGTTACATTTACGTTGATTTCCGGTGGTGGGAAAGTTGAACCCCTGTTTCGCCCATGAGCGCTTAGTCACTGATTGCAAGACATGGTTATCAGAATCTCTATGTACATGTTCGTCATCTGCACGTGCTTATTGCAAAAAGTCGAGGGACTCGCCAAACGTTCTAAATTAAACGGACTTGACTGCCCGCTGGTCCTCCCCATAGCTAAGCCTGGGTTGCATTGCGGGGGATAGCGCGAATGGCAGATAGTGGTGGGGCAGAAAGAAGTGCATGGTCTGGACATGCTACTGCACTGTGCCACTATAATACTGCTCTAGTATTGATCCATCACCGGTTTACTGCTTTACAGTACCTGCTAAAGCGTCCCCCCGTGGCTGCCGGGAACCTTATACGCAGTACCTGCTAAAGTCAGTTTCTAGTGCGACACCCAGTGTCCACCAGTCGCCACGCGACCACTCTCATCACGGCTGTCACCCCGTGCGACACCCTGTGTCCACCAGTCGCCACGCGACCACTCTCATCACGGCTGTCACCCCGTGCGACACCCAGTGTCCACCAGTCGCCACGCGACCACTCTCATCACGGCTGTCACCCCGTGCGACACCCAGTGTCCACCAGTCGCCACGCGACCACTCTCATCACGGCTGTCACCCCGTGCGACACCCTGTGTCCACCAGTCGCCACGCGACCACTCTCATCACGGCTGTCACCCCGTGCGACACCCAGTGTCCACCAGTCGCCACGCGACCACTCTCATCACGGCTGTCACCCCGTGTCCACCAGTCGCCACGCGACCACTCTCATCACGGCTGTCACCCCGTGCGACACCCTGTGTCCACCAGTCGCCACGCGACCACTCTTAGCACGGCTGTCACCCCGTGCGACACCCTGTGTCCACCAGTCGCCACGCGACCACTCTCATCACGGCTGTCACCCCGTGCGACACCCAGTGTCCACCAGTCGCCACGCGACCACTCTCATCACGGCTGTCACCCCGTGCGACACCCTGTGTCCACCAGTCGCCACGCGACCACTCTCATCACGGCTGTCACCCCGTGTCCACCAGTCGCCACGCGACCACTCTCATCACGGCTGTCACCCCGTGCGACACCCTGTGTCCACCAGTCGCCACGCGACCACTCTTAGCACGGCTGTCACCCCGTGCGACACCCTGTGTCCACCAGTCGCCACGCGACCACTCTCATCACGGCTGTCACCCCGTGCGACACCCAGTGTCCACCAGTCGCCACGCGACCACTCTCATCACGGCTGTCACCCCGTGCGACACCCTGTGTCCACCAGTCGCCACGCGACCACTCTCATCACGGCTGTCACCCCGTGCGACACCCTGTGTCCACCAGTCGCCACGCGACCACTCTCATCACGGCTGTCACCCCGTGCGACACCCAGTGTCCACCAGTCGCCACGCGACCACTCTCATCACGGCTGTCACCCCGTGCGACACCCAGTGTCCACCAGTCGCCACGCGACCACTCTCATCACGGCTGTCACCCCGTGCGACACCCTGTGTCCACCAGTCGCCACGCGACCACTCTCATCACGGCTGTCACCCCGTGCGACACCCAGTGTCCACCAGTCGCCACGCGACCACTCTCATCACGGCTGTCACCCCGTGTCCACCAGTCGCCACGCGACCACTCTCATCACGGCTGTCACCCCGTGCGACACCCTGTGTCCACCAGTCGCCACGCGACCACTCTTAGCACGGCTGTCACCCCGTGCGACACCCTGTGTCCACCAGTCGCCACGCGACCACTCTCATCACGGCTGTCACCCCGTGCGACACCCTGTGTCCACCAGTCGCCACGCGACCACTCTCATCACGGCTGTCACCCCGTGCGACACCCTGTGTCCACCAGTCGCCACGCGACCACTCTCATCACGGCTGTCACCCCGTGCGACACCCTGTGTCCACCAGTCGCCACGCGACCGCTCTCATCACGGCTGTCACTCCGTGCGACACCCAGTGTCCACCAGTCGCCACGCGACCACTCTCATCACGGCTGTCACCCCGTGCGACACCCAGTGTCCACCAGTCGCCACGCGACCACTTACCACGGCTATCACGGCTGCTGATACAGTACTGCCGATCCATGCACCTTATATGCGGTATCTGCCAAAGCAGAAGTTAGCCAGTGTCTAGTACGACACGCTGTCTCGACCAGTCGCCACGCGACCACTCTTACCACGGCTATCACGGCTGCTGATACAGTACTGCCGATCCATGCACCTTATATGCGGTATCTGCCAAAGCAGAAGTTAGCCAGTGTCTAGTACGACACGCTGTCTCGACCAGTCGCCACGCGACCACTCTTACCACGTCTATCACGACTGCTGATGCAGTACTGCCGATCCATGCACCTTATATGCGGTATCTGCCAAAGCAGAAGTTAGCCAGTGTCTAGTACGACACGCTGTCTCGACCAGTCGCCACGCGACCACTCTTACCACGTCTATCACGACTGCTGATGCAGTACTGCCGATCCATGCACCTTATATGCGGTATCTGCCAAAGCAGAAGTTAGCCAGTGTCTAGTACGACACGCTGTCTCGACCAGTCGCCACGCGACCACTCTTACCACGTCTATCACGACTGCTGATGCAGTACTGCCGATCCATGCACCTTATATGCGGTATCTGCCAAAGCAGAAGTTAGCCAGTGTCTAGTACGACACGCTGTCTCGACCAGTCGCCACGCGACCACTCTTACCACGTCTATCACGACTGCTGATGCAGTACTGCCGATCCATGCACCTTATATGCGGTATCTGCCAAAGCAGAAGTTAGCCAGTGTCTAGTACGACACGCTGTCTCGACCAGTCGCCACGCGACCACTCTTACCACGGCTATCACGGCTGCTGATGCAGTACTGCCGATCCATGCACCTTATATGCGGTATCTGCCAAAGCAGAAGTTAGCCAGTGTCTAGTACGACACGCTGTCTCGACCAGTCGCCACGCGACCACTTACCACGTCTATCACGACTGCTGATGCAGTACTGCCGATCCATGCACCTTATATGCGGTATCTGCCAAAGCAGAAGTTAGCCAGTGTCTAGTACGACACGCTGTCTCGACCAGTCGCCACGCGACCACTTACCACGTCTATCACGACTGCTGATGCAGTACTGCCGATCCATGCACCTTATATGCGGTATCTGCCAAAGCAGAAGTTAGCCAGAGTGTCTAGTGTGACACGCTGTCTCGACCAGTCGCCACGCGACGACTCTTACCACGTCTAGCAGGTCCTGCCGAGGTCGACGCCGATCTCTTAGCCACTGCGGCACGTCGCTGCCGGCGCTGTGGCTTGCACCGCAACAGACAGTGGTGCTGTAACTGGGTGACAAACACCGGCTCAGCCAGAATCAGACACTCGTCAGAGTCGGCCATCTTGTCGATGACGCGTTGCACGTCGCCCACGGATACGGTCATGTCTGTGCTGCTTGAGCAGAGATGACAACACACCTCTGCCGCCACGTCGCGCTCGTGCCGCCTTCTCCACGCAGCGTTGATGGCGTCGCCGATGGCGTTCTCAAAGTGCGTCCAGTCACCGTCACCCTCTGCGGCCACGTGATGACGCCACGTTTTGGCCGCGTTGATTTTAATTTGGCGCTCGAAAATTTCCGACTCCAAAACGTCTTCGTTCAGCCGTTGCATCTGAAGCTCCTCAAGCGTGGGCCACTGGCCGTCCGGAATGTGCAGGTGCTTGGGGTGTTTGACGCGCGACACGACCACCGTCCAAAAGCCGGGAGTCTCTACCCACGTCTTGACCTTGGCGATTACCCGTTCCAGAGTGGCTCCCTGGCCCTTGAAGCCGGTGAAGGCGCTGCCACCTTCCAATGGTGGACCGACGCGAAACTCGGTGTGCCGGTCGTCGCGGTGCGCTGATGCCTTGTCACGTTTGCCGGTGTCTCGGCCACGTTTAACCATACGAATCGGCACCAAATCGTCGGCATCTTCGATGCCCAGCACGTTTGGACCGCCATTGTCCGTATAGGACGGCACACGCACGACTATGAACTCGGGCAGGTGGGGCGGATGCTTAGGCGTGCGAAACACCACCTGCACAGTCGCCGACATTCGGACCAGTTCAGAGAGCCGCCGTTCGTCGCCATCGACGGTCTGACCGTTGACTCGCAAGATCACGCTTCCGACGGGAATCTGATACATGCGCTCCCTGTCCGAGCCGGGCGTGTCGATCGGTGACGTCAGCGTCACGCCGCTGGTCGCCACTTTGGCGTCGTACTCCCTTCTGGTCAGGGTGGCTTGCCAGTCGTCGTCCAGATACAGCGGGCCGACAAACTCCACGTGAGCGCCGTTGAAGAGACCGACAGAGGGCGCCACGTTCTCCAGCAGCATCAGTGGAAGGCCGCTGCACGCAAAGAACACGGACGACACGCTGCGAAACTCTTTCGCCGACAGCTTCTGCAGTCTTTGCGCCTTCTTGGCCGGAACATGCTGGGCGTTGACGGCCATCAACGGTGTGTTGCGGTCGTTGGCGAAGCGCACTAGCGCCTTGGCGTTGTCCGACTCGACGGTGGCACGGTTTTCGGACCACTGGCTGAACCAGTGATTACCGTGCAGTGTGACTGCGCCTGCCCACGTCGCATCGTCTTCCATGTCCTCAGGAGTGGCTGTGTTGTCGCGAAGCCACTGCAGATATCTTTGACTCGCTCGACCGTAGCGGAACGACGGAATCACAGCTTTGGTGAACTCGGTTGCGACCGCGTCATTCTCGACGGTGCGGCGCACTTCGTTGAGATACACCGTCTCGTAGTCGCCGTCAAATGCCGCGGCGCGAAATTGCGCAACCTGTTTGCGCTCAACGTTGGTCAGTTCGTGCGACTTCTTGCCGGCAGCGTTCCACCACGTTTCGTAGCCGGCCACCGTGTCGAGAGCGGGCATGCGAAACAGCTCTCGGAACGCGACCATGCCGAGAATCGAAGCGGCGCAGCAGTCTTTTCCGTCGTCCGTCTTACGCCGGAGGCTCCACACCGGACTGTCGCCGATTGGCAGAATCTGCGCCGGGTCACCCACAAACAGCACGCCGATATGCTCCAGGTTGATGCCAGCCTCTGCGAGGCGTGACACGACCCAGCGCACCATGCGCCGTTGAATCATGGAAAATTCATCAAAGATTATGAGTCCCAGCTCCGGACTGAGCCGGTCGCACAGCTTTGCGAACGTTTTGTTTGTTTTCTCAAACGGCTCATCACCGGCCTGTCCCACACGGATGGCGTACAGCCGGTGAATGGTCGTGGCACCGTGTGCCATGTGAAACGAGGCACAGCCTGTCGGCGCCGACAGCTTGACCACGTCCGTCCATTCCGCTTTGTCGTCGGCGAGCAGTTCCGTCAGCTCGTGCACCGTGGAGCGCAGCGTAGTTGACTTGCCTGCGCCGGGATCGCCGAGCAGAAAGGCACGAAGCGCTTTCGGCGGCGTCAGTCGGATGTCGGCCACGGCCGGTGGCACCGGCTCGGCGTGACGCGACGAACGTGAGCTCATCGTCTGGTCGTAAGCGTCCCACTCGCGGCGTGAACGCGCCCACTGCCGCTGCGCCACCAGATAGCGTTTCACGATGCAGGGCAGCACCAGTTGCCGTCCACTCGGTGTCACTGCCGCCGAATGCGAGGCATCGCCGGCACTTAGTGTGGCCAGCCGTGCATAGTTTCGCCGCACATGGTCAGGATTGACCACGCGGTCGCCGAGCCACTGGTACTGGAAATTCCATCCGGCGGGATTAGCCACGCGCGCTGCTTCTCTGTCGTCGGCATGCGGCGTCGCGTCGTCGATGTCCTCCGCACGACAGGCGGCCATCGCGTCGAGCGCAGTCTGGTAGAAGCGGTCGCGAACGCGCGTCGCGTTTAGGTCGCGCTCGTCGTCGCTCTCCGCCGGAACCGGTCGCTGGACATCGTCGGCCGCGTCAGAGTCGTCAGCGTCCGATTCGTCAGACATCTCGTCCGAAGCGTCGTCCGCCGGCGCGTGATAGGCGGCATGATAGCGGCGCACCCACTTGGGCACGTGGTTGCCGGACGCCAGCAGTGCATCATATTTGCTCTTCCAGTGAGCGGCAGTCGCCTCCTCATCGCCGACACAGTCCGGAGGCGGCATCAGTTCGAGCGCCACGAAGCACGGCTCGCACCAGAGCACGATGTCGCGAGCATACTTCCAGAACTGCGGTCTCGTCGGGTTCGCGTTCGACTTGCCGTGGTGCGGCAACAGTCGGATGCAGACACGCTGGCGGGACCAGTGCGTGAGCCGACGACGAATTTTGAACACCTTGGCGCCGTCTTCCGTCGTCTCCGTGACGGTGAACCTGTCAAAGAATTGACGCACCGACATGACACTCCGAAAGTCGTCGACGGGAATGTTGCCGTGATCGATGTTGTCGGCATGACGGGCGTCAAACCGCTCCACTGGATGGGCGAACACGTACACCGGATCCGTGTCGGCTCTGGCCGGTTTCACCACACGCGTGCCGCCGAGGTTGAAGCCGCGCACTTGGATGTTCTTCAGCAGCAGCGGCAGCCGCCAGTTTTTGTGAATGGCCTGAAAAATGGACTGGCACAGCGTACAATAAAAACAAAACACAAAGCACGTAATGAAATAAGTGAACAGGTCAAGTACAAATAAAACACCAGCGATCTTATGACCGGCATAGTCGGCATTAGATGGTTTGGTTGGTTGCAACTGTAGATTGTGCATAAATAGCAATGGCCGATTTGATAAGTCTCAGGAGTTCAAATTCAAACACACCGTGCTATAACGTACATACCTGCGCAAGCAGCTCTCAAACGACCGGCTATCACCGGCTATCTCCAACCGACAAGTGGCCGAGCCGACCGCGACCTGACCCCGAGGTCACCACCGGCGGCCGGTGGTGACCCCGAGGTCACCACCGGCGGCCGGAAACGTACGCGATTGGCCGAGCCGGCGCGGGTCACGTGACAAGTCCACGTGAAGTGGCGTCTGCCGGCTCCCGCCACAGCGGTTAATACAGACTGGGAGTAACTTAAACTAACGCGAGGTAATACTCACCAAGCGAAACATGGGCGGATCCACAGAGGGGGGAACGATGCTCCCCCCCCCCCCCCACCACCTAAAATTGGCACAAATTTGACACATTCCTTGAAATAATATACAATGTATGCAACTTTTACTAAGGCAAGTTTGTTTTATATCAGTTATCGATACACCAGCAATCGAAATCCGATGAGTTTTCAAAATTGTGTGAGACTTTTGTGGATTTGACCCCCCCCCCCCCCCCCCCCCCCCCCCTCCCGCCAGACACGAACTGAACTGAACTGAACATGCTGGATCCGCCCTTGAAGCGAAACAAGCATAAAATAAAACCCAAACAGCAAACGAAACAATCAACCAGCGCCCTGCGTGAGGGTCTTATGAATTTTGTCTCCTCCCGGATTTCTTTGGTATTTCATTCGCATTTCCACCCCTGGTAACAGAGTGAAAAGTCCCGTTTAAATGTGTTCGTTGGAAGGGTTCGGAGGTGTCAAACTACGAGAAATGCACCATTCCAAAGCTGAGCTCACGCGGAATAATGCACCATTCCAAAGCTGAGCTCACGCGGAATCCAGAGAAGTTAATTTCTTTCATAAATCAATTGAGCGAGTTTTTAAAATTGTCATTTTTCCGAATTCGCACCCCTTTCGTTTGACCAGGGCTATCGCGTATGATATGGCGAAAATGCAGACGAATAACATGTCTACTGATTCGTCATGATCTGCCACGACATAGTCTCAGAGTGCAAAGCCATTAGATGGTTTGGTTGGTTGCACGCTGCATCAAAGCCAAGCGCTCCCGGTGTCGGCACTACCGCACACTCCGCCCGCGCCTGACGCGCAGAATCGCCCCTGGCGACGCGCGAGCTGAGGTCACATGTGACCTGACGTCACATGTGTACAGATTCGATGTTGGCCGAGCCGGGCCGGCGCAGCCATTTAAGGGAGTCCCGGTCGAATGTAGTGCATGCCTTCAATGTCTGGTCGGGACGGGCAAATGTCGGTCCTGACAACGATCGGGGTTCGCCACAACTGCGTGCTTCGGCTGAGATGCAAGTTTGGTCATAAACTGCGTTATAGTTTTGACTTGCAAAGATGTTGCCTTATATTCGCACCACAGAGCTTCTTAAATATCTATATAAAATACCCCGATGACAAATGAACACTAAGCCAGTGTGTCCCGCAAGTAAGCAGCCAGTTCAGTGGCACCGGGAGGCGCCGACAAGTTGTGATATTCACGTCATATTATTATATTTAGAATTGCAGACTATTGCAGATTGTATAGACCAATCTGCAATAGTCTGCAATAACATTCATATGCGATAGTGTAACCCTACATCCCCACTAACATGCCAAATTTTCGCGTTTGTGACTGCAAAGTGCGAAGAGTTATCAAGCATCAAGTAATATCCGAACGGAATAGACGAACAGGTAGCTGCCACATCTCATCAGTGGTATGAAATAGCTCTCTTTGTAACCAATAACTATCATATGTAACATGAGAAGCGATTTCTAACAGGGTTGTGCCAAATTCCGCGCCGTATTATATAGAAGATGCTTCCTGACCTATTGGCTACAAAGTGCAGTATTAAAGCTGATAAGAACAGATTTTTATTTAAAAAAAGTATATGTTTCAAAAACAACAGCCTGAAAGCAAAAAGGGTCAACAACATAATTATAGTCGAAAAGCGATTTGGCCGGCGCAGGGCCAGTATGGGGCCCACCTATGTGGGCCATCCATGCAGATGGGGGTTGCTGCCACAAGCTGGGCAGACCCCTGTGGCGTCGCGCACTCCCGGAGCACAGGCTCAGACGGGAGGCGACACCACACAAAACAAGAAAAACAGACAGTGTGGGCAGACAGGCGTGTACAAAAAGAAACATGACAATGGGGAGGAGGGCAAAGGGCCACGCATGGCCGGTATGGGGCCCACTACTGTGGGCCAACCATTCACTGGGGCCAATGGGCACCCCTGGAGCAACCTGCTCGACAGGGCGTGCCCAGATAGAACAAAAAACAACATAACAACAACACACGGGGAGGGGGGGGGGGGACACGTCACACGGCATGTGCCAGCCACATCACCGTAACCATGAAGGTGATGGTAATGATCACCTCCCCGCCACGGTGCTCGCACTCTGTCCGCACTCGCGGCCACGCAGGACCGGACACTGTCACCTGCGGCTGGGCGGGGCGGGTGGTCCCGTCGCGACCCTCCGCGCGCGCGGCGGCTACCACGGGCGGGGGCGGCCAGCGGCGGCGGGCGGGCGGGCGAGAGGGGCGGGTCGGCGGGGGGTCGGCGGCCCGGCAGCCCCCTCGATCAGGGGACGCGGGTCGCCGGGCTCCGCCTCGTCCACGGCGGCCGCGGGGCCCAACACCAGGGCGAGGAAGGGGCGGCGCGTCCACGGTGGTGGGGGTGGCGGGCGGGTGGGGGGCGGAGTCAGCGGCGGTCGGCGGGGAGGTCTGCGGCCCTGCGGGCCCCCTCGATCACAGGGGCCGCGGGTCGCTCGGCTCCGCCTCGTCCACGGCGGCCGCGGGGCCCGACACCACGGCGAGGGGGGAGAGAGGCACGTCCACGCTAGGCAGGTGGCCGGCCTGGGGGAGCGGTTACCAACGGGTGGGAGGGGCCGGTGGTCGCTGGGGGTAGGGGGATGGGTCGGTCCAGCTGGGGTTGGCAGGAGAGGGCCTCTACTGCGGGGTGAGTCCCGTCCAGGGGGTCGGCGGAGGTCGGTCGCCCGACGGGGGCAGGGACCAGGGCAGTCGGCGGCAGGCCATCACGGTCAGAGGCCCCCGCTCGACGCCAGCGGCGGCCGCCGCGCCTGCTCCGTGGAAGGGAGGCTGGCGGAGGGACACCCTGAGGGGGAGGAGGGGACACGTTCGGGGCAGGAGGCGGCACGCCGGCGGCAGCCGGTGCAGGGCCGGGTAGGGCGAGGGAATAAACCAGGGGACCTGGCCAAGGCCGGTCGGGTCCGACTGGCGCCGGCCGGGGGAAAGGACCAGTGGGCTGGGACCGGGGACCGGCAGGGATCACCGGACGGATCCGCGGGCAGCGGCGGGGCCAGGCGGAAAGGGGGTGGCGGTTGCCAGCCGCCAAAACCGGGAGTCGTCCGGGGCGCTCCCGGGCCGGGAGGGGCACAAGGGGGGGGGGGGGGGGGGGCACTCACCGCGCGGCGGCGGCCGGCCGCGGCAGCGACCCCACGGTGCGGGCAGCCACAGCCGCCGCGACATCGGTCGCGGGGCGGGGCAGCGGCGGCAATGACGGTCGGCGGCGGCGGCCCGGGCAACGGCGGCAACGGCGGCAACGGCGGCAGCAGCGCACAGGCCGCGGTGGCGGCGGCGCGTCAGCGTCAGCGGCCGGTGCTCAGAGGTGTGTCGGGGGGGGGGGGGGCTGGCGGTCACTGCAGCACCCTTGTCACTGCAGGCTTGGACGGCGCTAGGGGTGGTCGGCGGCTGGTCAGGGGAGCGACCGCTCCTGCGGTCCTCCCCGAGCGGAGTCGTCCGGGGCAGTGCGGCGGGGGGGGGCGGAGGTGTCCGCTCCCGCACCACAACCGGCGACGGGAGGTGCGGGTGGGGCGGCGACGGCGTCGGCGCTGCCCCCGCGTCCTCCAGGAGCTGGGGCCTCCGCCTCTTCCGGCGCCGAGGCGAGCGATGTCACCGACAGGCGCCGCGTCGGCGACAGAGGCGCCTCCGGCGGCGGCTCCATCGGAGGGACCCCACAGCTCCTCAGGTGTGGCTCGGCGTCGGTCTCGGAGGCTTCAGCGGCGGCGGCGGCGGCGGTAGTAGAACTCCGACGTCTGCGTCCCCGCTAATGATGGGGACGGAGACGCCGGAGAGCGCGGTCCGTTGCAGGCGCAGTGTGGAGGTCGGCCACGGCGGCGCCGCACCCGTCAGCCGCGGGGAGTCCTCTGGTGACGGGTCGGCGCGCGCCCGACGTCGGCAGGCGGCGCTCAGCGGACCGGTGGCTCCGAGCCAAGGGCCGGCAGCACACCCGGCTCGGGCAAGCACCCGATGGGCGGCCAGCTTCCGGTGCAGTACGGTGCTGCACGCGCCGCACCGCCACTCGGAGCTGAGTGACGGTGACGTCCGGGTCGGTACCCGCCGCTCAGGTGCTTCACCCAGGTCGCGTTTAGTCACGGTTGGGGGGCTGGCCCCTGGTAGGAGCTTGGAAGCACCCCGCCACCGGACACCACACAACACTAGGGAGCGGGTTAAAGCATTACCACCCTCCCGCCTCCCATCCACGGCTGTAGGGCCGGACGGGCTGCGGGGGGCGGCGCCGCTTCAGCAACCTGGGCGGCGGGTCTTCTGGCTGTGAGCAGTCGGGGTTTCCTCATCCTCTTCTTCCCCTCCAGAGGGCGACGGGTCGTCCGGAGGCAACCCCCCCAACGTGTCCCGGCAGCGGACGGCCGCGCAGTAGAGGTGGCGTCTTCTCCAGCGCGTCTTCCCCACCCGCCGCGGCACTTGGAGGGCGGCGGCACATGAGAGGTGGGGAGGCCCGGGGTGGGGGGGGGGGGGGGGGGGGGGCAGCGGCCCGAGGCGACCAGTCTAGCAGTGCCTCCCGAGCAACGTGGCACCACAAACCCGCCTGGCGGCACTGATGTGTCGAGCACCGCCCAAGTCTGGCACGCCTGATAGTACGGTCACGGTCCTGCTCGGCGGTGCAGGCCCACGTACAGGCCCACGTACGGAAGACTGTGGAAACCGCGTACGCACTTGTCAGTGGGCACCGTACATACCGGTCCGTCCAGGACACGGCGTCACACACCTCGACAATGGATAAGGTGCATATAAAGACGTAAATGAATGAACCTGCTAAGGTCTTTGCATCCAGTCGTACATGTCATCGAGCTTAGGTCATGATTTCGCTTTCAGGACTTGCGGCACGAACACTTACGGTCGTCGACAGGAACTACTGCATCTCGGCCGGTAGATGGCGGGTCAGGTACTGTATGATGCACACCCGTCGTTGCAGGAAACTAGTGGAATATCAAGGACGAGTGAAGAGGAAGACCAGACAGACATACAACAGACATACACAGACAGGACAGACAGACACAGACAGACCAACAAGACCAGCAGACCACCCACAAGACAGACAGACACAGACAGACAGACACCAGACAGACAGACACAGCCAGACAGACAGACCACAGACAGACAAGACAACAGACCCAGACAACAGACAGACAGACAGACACAGACACGACAGACAGACACTAGACAGACAGACCCGACAGACAGACAGACAGAAGACACAGACAGACAGACACAGACAGACAGACACAGACTGACAGACACAGACAGACAGACAGACACAGACAGACAGACACAGACAGACAGACACA
This sequence comes from Chirona hameri, assembly GCA_036785665.1. Classification (NCBI taxonomy): domain Eukaryota; kingdom Metazoa; phylum Arthropoda; class Thecostraca; order Balanomorpha; family Balanidae; genus Chirona; species Chirona hameri. The sequence continues at coordinate 51,121 of JAXIVJ010008673.1, forward strand.
GACAGACAGCACAGAACAGAAGACAGACAGACACAGACAGACAGACAGAACAGACAGACAGACAGACACAGACAGACAGACAGACACAGACAGACAACACAGACACAGGGACACCAGACACAGACAGACAGACACAGACAGACAGACAGACACAGACCAGACAGACAGACACAGACAGACAGACAGACACAGACAGAGACAGACAGACACAGACAGACAGACAGACACAGACAGACAGACAAGCACAGACTGACAGACAGACAGACAGACAGACACAACAGACAGACAGACACAGACAGACAGACACAGACAGACAGACACAGACAGACAGACACCAGACAGAACAGACACAGACCGACAGACACAGACAGACAGACACAGACAGACCAGACACAGACAGACAGACACAGACAGTCAGACACAGACAGACAGACACAGACAGACAGACAGACACAGACAAGACAGACAGACACAGACAGACAGACAGACACAGACAGACACAGACAGACACAGACAGACACAGACAGACAGACACAGACAGACAGGACACAGACACAGACTCAGACACAGACACAGAACAGACACAGACACAGACAGACAGACAGACAGAAGACAGACAGAGACAGACAGACAGAGACAGACAGACAGACCAGACAGACAGACAGACAGAAAGACAGACAGACAGACAGACAGAAGACAGTAGACAGACATACAGACAGCACCAGACAGAACAGAGACAGACAGACAGACAGACAGACAGACAGACAGACAGACAGACAGTAGACAGAAGACAGAGACAGACCAGAGACCAGACAGAGACAGACAGGACAGACAGACCGACAGACAGACAGGACCCGACGACCAGGACAGACAGACAGACAGACAGACAGGACAGACAGACAGACAGACAGACAGACAGGACAGACAGACAGACAGACAGACAGACAGACAGCAAGGACAGACAGACAGACAGACAGACCAGACAGGACAGACAGACAGACATACATATACATACATACCCCCCACTACACACGACACTCGCACACACAGCACAGACAGACACGACACCCCCCCCCCCCCCCCTCCCCCCCGCACCCCCCCAAGCAGACCAGACACAGACAGGACAGACGACAGACAGACAGACAGACAGACAGACAGGATTACAGACAGACAGACAGACAGACATACAGACAGACAGACAGACAGACAGACAGACAGACACCAAGCTAAACGCATTTACCAAGCTAAACGCCATTGTAAAGTATACGCCTGTCCTGTGGACGGAATGCGGTACAATGACGGTAATGGAAAAGTAACAGATTGGAATTGTCAAATTCTGGTCACTGCCGTTTCTGTAATATAGGGATGGAACAAGATAACATATCCGCCTAACATTTCGCGACATTCGAGACAAAGCTGCTTCGTGTGGCGCAACATTATAGGACAAACTATTTGATTGGATACTTATCATCACTGCTTCTTACCTGATCACAGGCAGAATCTTTCGAAAGTCTCCGCCGAGCACGATGACTTTGCCGCCGAACGGCTCGTCGCTGCCGCCAGTGTCACGCTGGGTCGGGGGGTGATCCTGCAGGTGGTGTCGGTCGCCGGCGGGCGACTCGTCGCACACATCATGTGCGAGGTCCGCCAGCGGGCTCTGCGCGCCGACTATACCACCTGTGGAAAAACGCGGTATAAACCGTCAGATGCCGGACACCAGCCGGAGGAGTACATTGGTAGGACGGCGATGGACACAGCATTGATTGCGGCGCCGTCACAAACACCAGGCTGAACTCGTATGATTAAAGATATTGCATTTCATAACTTAAAACTCGCGGTTCTCAGAAGTCAGAACACTCCACTCAAACCTATAGCTGGCCTGTGCGAAGGCGTGAGTGGCTGGCGGCACTATTGATGTGTCGAGCACCGCAAGTCTGGCACGCCTGATAGTACGGTCACGGTCCTGCTCGGCCGCGTGCAGGCCCACGTACAGGCCCACGTACGGAAGACTGTGGAAACACGCGTACGCACTTGTCAGTGGGCACCGTTACATACCGGTCCGTCAGGACACGGCGTCACACACTCGAACAATGGATAAGGTGCATATAAAGACGTAAATGAATGAACCTGCCAAGTCTTTGCATCCAGTCGTACATGTCATCGAGCTTAGGTCATGATTTCGCTTTCAGGACTGCGGCATCACGACACTTACGGTCGTCGACAGGAAAACCTACTGCATCTCGGCGGTAAGATGGCGGGTCAGGTACTGTATGATGCCACAACCCGTCGTTGCAGGAAAACTAGTGGAATATCCAGGAACGAGTGAAGAGGCAAGACCATACTTGATCCGATCACTACAGTGGTAGTGTACGGTAGCGTCGGCCAGCATGGCGGTACCGCAAACAAGCAAACCCATTACCGCAACAACGAACACACGACATACGCCACACGGCATACCGGCAGACGTTACGGCGCCTAGGGTACAGCGCCAGCGGCATATCAGCGCCGAGATACATAGGACGCGACAAGATGACTAAACAAATACGCAAAGCAGACTGAACAGCAATACCCCCCACGGCCCCCCCCCCCCCCTTCAACACCCAATCAACTCACACACCACCAAACCCCCCCCACCCAAGTAACAACAGTCATCCCTACTCTCCCCACCACACATCCCCTCCCCCCCCCCCGCCCGCCCCCCCCCCACTCCCCCCCCCCCACGTGCCCCCCCCCCCCCCCGCCCCCCCCCCCCCCCCCCCCCCCCACCTCCGCCGCCCCCCGAAGGACCCCCCCCGCCCCCCCCCCCCCCCCCCCCCCCCCCCCCCCCCCCCCCCCCCCCCCCCCCCCCCCCCCTCCCCCCCCCCCCCCCCCCCTCACGCCACCACACGCCACACCCCCCCCCCCCCCCCCCCCCCCCACCCCCCCCCCCCACCCCCCGCCCCCAGTATGGACATGGACGATACGCAGACAAATGCGTGCACACAGGAACGATACCTGAGCAGCACGTTACAGCGCATAGGGTACAGCGAGCTCTCCGCCTGCCATACTCAGCGCACCCAGAGACTAGATACATTCAGGAATCCCGCGACACTAAGATGAATATTGTCTAATAGCGCAAGAGGAACAGCAAATTGAGGTTATTGATATAGAGATACCCACAAGAAATCACATTTTCTCAAGATACAACACCCAAGACAACAAGTATTTTTAGATATTTCAAGTGTCCATACAACCAACATACTCAATTGACTACATCCGCCCATACGCCAGGGGAATATTTTTCACGCTTTCTGCGCTTATTGTGGCCT
>JAXIVJ010008674.1:0-54427 GCA_036785665.1 Chirona hameri
AGACTATGACAGACAGCGGGATACATCAGACCATGACAGACAGCGGGACACATCAGACTATGACAGACAGCGGGACACATCAGACATTAACAGACGGCGGGATAGATCAGACTATAACAGGCAGCGGGACACATCAGACTATAACAGACAGCGGGATACATCAGACTATGACAGACAGCGGGATACATCAGACTATGACAGACAGCGGGATACATCAGACTATGACAGACAGCGGGACATATCAGACTATGACAGACAGCGGGACACATCAGACTTTAACAGACAGCGGGATAGATCAGACTATAACAGGCAGCGGGACACATCAGACTATAACAGACAGCGGGATACATCAGACTATGACAGACAGCGGGATACATCAGACTATGACAGACTGCGGGATACATCAGACTATGACAGACAGCGAGATACATCAGACTATGACAGACAGCGGGATACATCAGACTATGACAGACAGCGGGACACATCAGGCTATAACAGACAGCGGGATACATCAGACTATAACAGACAGCGGGATACATCAGACTATGACAGACAGCGGGATATATCAGACTATAACAGACAGCGGGACACATCAGACTATGACAGACAGCGGGATACATCAGACTATGACAGACAGCGGGACACATCAGACTATAACAGACAGCGGGATACATCAGACTATGACAGACAGCGGGTCGCATCAGACTATGACAGACAGCGGGATACATCAGACTATAACAGACAGCGGGATATATCAGAACATGACAGACAGCGGGATACCTCAGACTATAACAGACAGCGGGATATATCAGACCATGACAGACAGCGGGATATATCAGACTATAACAGACAGCGAGATACATCAGACTATGACAGACAGCGAGATACATAAGACTATAACAGACAGCGGGACACATCAGACTATGACAGACAGCGAGATACATCAGACTATGACAGACAGCGGGACACATCAGACTATAAAAGACAGCGGGATACATCAGACTATGACAGGCAGCGGGATACATCAGACTATAGCAGACAGCGGGACAATTCAGACTATAACAGACAGCGGGATACATCAGACTATGACAGACAGCGGGACACATCAGACTATAACAGGCAGCGGGATACATCAGACTATAACATACAGCGGGATATATCAGACTATGACAGACAGCGGGATACATCAGACTAGGACAGACAGCGGGATACATCAGACTATGACAGACAGCGGGATACATCACACTATAACAGACAGCGGGATATATCAGACTATAACAGACAGCGGAACACATCAGACTATGACAGACAGCGAGATACATCAGACTATGACAGACAGCGAGATACATCAGACTATGACAGACAGCGGGATACATCAGACTATAGCAGACAGCGGGACACTTCAGACTATGACAGACAGCGGGATGCATCAGACTATGGCAGACAGCGGGATATATCAGACTATAACAGACAGCAGGACACATCAGACTATAACAGGCAGCGGGATATATCAGACCATGACAGACAGCGGGATATATCAGACTATGACAGACAGCGGGACACATCAGACTATAACAGACAGCGGGATATATCAGACTATGACAGACAGCGGGATACATCAGACTATAACAGACAGCGGGACACATCAGACTATGACAGACAGCGAGATACATCAGACTATGACAGACAGCGGGATACATCAGACTATAACAGACAGCGGGATATATCAGACCATCACAGACAGCGGGATATATCAGACTATAACAGACAGCGAGATACATCAGACTATGACAGACAGCGGGACACATCAGACTATAACAGACAGCGGGACACATCAGACTATGACAGACAGCGAGATACATCAGACTATGACAGACAGCGGGATACATCAGACTATGACAGACAGCGGGACACATCAGACTATAACAGACAGCGGGATACATCAGACTATAACAGACAGCGGGACACATCAGACTATGACAGACAGCGAGATACATCAGACTATGACAGACAGCGGGACACATCAGACTATAACAGACAGCGGGACACATCAGACTATGACAGACAGCGGGATACATCAGACTATGACAGACAGCGGGACACATCAGACTATAACAGACAGCGGGACACATCAGACTATGACAGACAGCGAGATACATCAGACTATGACAGACAGCGGGATATATCAGACTATGACAGACAGCGGCGCACATCAGACTATAACAGACAGCGGGACACATCAGACTATTACAGACAGCGGGATACATCAGACTATGACAGACAGCGGGATATATCAGACTATGACAGACAGCGGGATACATCAGACTATGACAGACAGCGGGACACATCAGACTATGCCAGACAGCGAGATACATCAGACTATGACAGACAGCGGGACACATCAGACTATGACAGACAGCGAGATACATCAGACTATAACAGACAGCGGGACACATCAGACTATATCAGACAGCGAGATACATCAGACTATAACAGACAGCGGGACACATCAGACTATAACAGACAGCGGGATATATCAGACCATGACAGACAGCGAGATACATCAGACTATAACAGACAGCGAGATACATCAGACTATGACAGACAGCGGGACACATCAGACTATAACAGACAGCGAGATACATCAGACTATGACAGACAGCGGGATACATCAGACTATAACAGACAGCGGGACACATCAGACTATAACAGACAGCGGGATACATCAGACTATGACAGACAGCGGGACACATCAGACTATAACAGACAGCGGGACACATCAGACTATAACAGACAGCGGGATACATCAGACTATGACAGACAGCGGGACACATCAGACTATAACAGACAGCGGGACACATCATACTATGACAGACAGCGAGATACATCAGACTATGACAGACAGCGGGATATATCAGACCATGACAGACAGCGGGATATATCAGACCATGACAGACAGCGGGATATATCAGACTATAACAGACAGCCAGATACATCAGACTATGACAGACAGCGGGATACATCAGACTATAACAGACAGCGGGATACATCAGACTATGACAGACAGCGGGATATATCAGACCATGACAGACAGCGGGACACATCAGACTATAACAGACAGCGGGATATATCAGACCATGACAGACAGCGGGATACATCAGACTATGACAGACAGCGGGACACATCAGACTATAACAGACAGCGGGATATATCAGACCATGACAGAGAGCGGGATACATCAGACTATAACAGACAGCGGGATATATCAGACCATGACAGACAGCGGGATACATCAGACTATAACAGACAGCGGGATATATCAGACCATGACAGACAGCGGGATACCTCAGACTATAACAGACAGCGGGATATATAAGACTATGACAGACAGCGGGATACATCAGACTATGACAGACAGCGGGATACATCAGACTATAACAGACAGCGGGATATATCAGACCATGACAGACAGCGGGATATATCAGACTATGACAGACAGCGAGATACATCAGACTATGACAGACATCGGGATACATCAGACTATAACAGACAGCGGGACACATCAGACTATAACAGACAGCGGGATACATCAGACTATGACAGACAGCGGGATACATCAGACTATGACAGACAGCGGGACACATCAGACTATAACAGACAGCGGGACACATCAGACTATGACAGACAGCGAGATACATCAGACTATGACAGACAGCGGGATACATCAAACTATGACAGACAGCGGGACACATCAGACTATGACAGACAGCGGGATACATCAGACTATGACAGACAGCGGGATACATCAGACTATGACAGACAGCGGGATACATCAGACTATTACAGACAGCGGTATACATCAGACTATAACAGGCAGCGGGATACATCAGACTATGACAGACAGCGGGACACATCAGACTATGACAGACAACGGGATACATCAGACTATGACAGACAGCGGGACACATCAGACTATGACAGACAGCGGGATACATCAGACTATGACAGACAGCGGGACACCTCAGACTATGACAGACAGCGGGACACATCAGACTATGACAGACAGCGGGACACATCAGGCTATAACAGACAGCGGGATACATCAGACTATAACAGACAGCGAGATATATCAGACTATGACAGACAGCGAGATACATCAGACTATAACAGACAGCGGGATATATCAGACTATGACAGACAGCGGGATACATCAGACTATGACAGACAGCGGGATACATCAGACTATGACAGACAGCGGGACACATCAGGCTATAACAGACAGCGGGATACATCAGACTATAAAAGACAGCGGGATATATCAGACTATAACAGACAGCGAGATACATCAGACTATAACAGACAGCGGGACACATCAGACTATAACAGACAGCGGGACACATCAGACTATGACAGACAGCGGGATACATCAGACTATGACAGACAGCGGGACACATAAGACTATGACATACAGCGGGATACATCAGACTATAACAGACAGCGGGATACATCAGACTATGACAGACAGCGGGATACATCAGACTATAACAGGCAGCGGGACACATCAGACTATAACAGACAGCGGGATACATCAGACTATGACAGACAGCGAGATACATCAGACTATAACAGACAGCGGGACACATCAGAATATACCAGACAGCGGGACACATCAGACCATGATAGACAGCGGGATATATCAGACCATGACAGACAGCGGGACACATCAGACTATAACAGACAGCGGGACACATCAGACTATGACAGACAGCGGGATACATCAGACTATAACAGACAGCGGGATACATCAGACTATGACAGACAGCGGGATACATCAGACTATAACAGGCAGCGGGACACATCAGACTATAACAGACAGCGGGATACATCAGACTATGACAGACAGCGGGATACATCAGACTATAACAGACAGCGGGACACATCAGACTATTGCAGACAGCGGGATACATCAGACCATGACAGACAGCGGGCCACATCAGACTATGACAGACAGCTGGACACATCAGACTATAACAGGCAGCGGGATACATCAGACTATAACAGACAGCGAGATACATCAGACTATGACAGACAGCGGGATACATCAGACTATGACAGACAGCGGAACACATCAGACTAAAACAGACAGCGGGATACATCAGACTATAACAGACAGCAGGATACATCAGACCATGACAGACAGCGGGATACATCAGACTATGACAGACAGCGAGACACATCAGACTATAACAGACAGCGGGATACATCAGACTATGACAGACAGCGGGACACATCAGGCTATAACAGACAGCGGGATACATCAGACTATAACAGACAGCGGGATACATCAGACTATGACAGACAGCGGGATACATCAGACTATGACAGACAGCGGGACACATCAGGCTATAACAGACAGCGGGATACATCAGACTATAACAGACAGCGGGATACATCAGACTATGACAGACAGCGGGATATATCAGACTATAACAGACAGCGGGACACATCAGACTATGACAGACAGCGGGATACATCAGACTATGACAGACAGCGGGACACATCAGACTATAACAGACAGCGGGATACATCAGACTATGACAGACAGCGGGTCGCATCAGACTATGACAGACAGCGGGATACATCAGACTATAACAGACAGCGGGATATATCAGAACATGACAGACAGCGGGATACCTCAGACTATAACAGACAGCGGGATATATCAGACCATGACAGACAGCGGGATATATCAGACTATAACAGACAGCGAGATACATCAGACTATGACAGACAGCGAGATACATAAGACTATAACAGACAGCGGGACACATCAGACTATGACAGACAGCGAGATACATCAGACTATGACAGACAGCGGGACACATCAGACTATAAAAGACAGCGTGATACATCAGACTATGACAGGCAGCGGGATACATCAGACTATAGCAGACAGCGGGATATATCAGACTATAACAGACAGCGGAACACATCAGACTATGACAGACAGCGAGATACATCAGACTATGACAGACAGCGAGATACATCAGACTATGACAGACAGCGGGATACATCAGACTATAGCAGACAGCGGGACACTTCAGACTATGACAGACAGCGGGATGCATCAGACTATGGCAGACAACGGGATATATCAGACTATAACAGACAGCGGGACACATCAGACTATAACAGACAGCGGGATATATCAGACCATGACAGACAGCGGGATATATCAGACTATGACAGACAGCGGGACACATCAGACTATAACAGACAGCGGGATATATCAGACTATGACAGACAGCGGGATACATCAGACTATAACAGACAGCGGGACACATCAGACTATGACAGACAGCGAGATACATCAGACTATGACAGACAGCGGGATACATCAGACTATAACAGACAGCGGGATATATCAGACCATCACAGACAGCGGGATATATCAGACTATAACAGACAGCGAGATACATCAGACTATGACAGACAGCGGGACACATCAGACTATAACGGACAGCGGGACACATCAGACTATGACAGACAGCGAGATACATCAGACTATGACAGACAGCGGGATACATCAGACTATGACAGACAGCGGGACACATCAGACTATAACAGACAGCGGGATACATCAGACTATAACAGACAGCGGGACACATCAGACTATGACAGACAGCGAGATACATCAGACTATGACAGACAGCGGGACACATCAGACTATAACAGACAGCGGGACACATCAGACTATGACAGACAGCGGGATACATCAGACTATGACAGACAGCGGGACACATCAGACTATAACAGACAGCGGGACACATCAGACTATGACAGACAGCGAGATACATCAGACTATGACAGACAGCGGGATATATCAGACTATGACAGACAGCGGCGCACATCAGACTATAACAGACAGCGGGACACATCAGACTATTACAGACAGCGGGATACATCAGACTATGACAGACAGCGGGATATATCAGACCATGACAGACAGCGGGATACCTCAGACTATAACAGACAGCGGGATATATCAGACCATGACAGACAGCGAGATACATCAGACTATAAGAGACAGCGGGATATATCAGACCATGACAGACAGCGGGATATATCAGACTATAACAGACAGCGAGATACATCAGACTATGACAGACAGCGGGATACATCAGACTATAACAGACAGCGGGATACATCAGACTATGACAGACAGCGGGATATATCAGACCATAACAGACAGCGGGACACATCACACTATAACAGACAGCGGGATATATCAGACCATGACAGACAGCGGGATACATCAGACTATAACAGACAGCGGGATATATCAGACTATAACAGACAGCGGAACACATCAGACTATGACAGACAGCGAGATACATCAGACTATGACAGACAGCGAGATACATCAGACTATGACAGACAGCGGGATACATCAGACTATAGCAGACAGCGGGACACTTCAGACTATGACAGACAGCGGGATGCATCAGACTATGGCAGACAGCGGGATATATCAGACTATAACAGACAGCGGGACACATCAGACTATAACAGACAGCGGGATACATCAGACCATGACAGACAGCGGGATACATCAGACTATGACAGACAGCGGGATATATCAGACTATAACAGACAGCGGGACACATCAGACTATGACAGACAGCGGGATACATCAGACTATGACAGACAGCGGGACACATCAGACTATAACAGACAGCGGGATACATCAGACTATGACAGACAGCGGGTCGCATCAGACTATGACAGACAGCGGGATACATCAGACTATAACAGACAGCGGGATATATCAGAACATGACAGACAGCGGGATACCTCAGACTATAACAGACAGCGGGATATATCAGACCATGACAGACAGCGGGATATATCAGACTATAACAGACAGCGAGATACATCAGACTATGACAGACAGCGAGATACATAAGACTATAACAGACAGCGGGACACATCAGACTATGACAGACAGCGAGATACATCAGACTATGACAGACAGCGGGACACATCAGACTATAAAAGACAGCGTGATACATCAGACTATGACAGGCAGCGGGATACATCAGACTATAGCAGACAGCGGGACACTTCAGACTATAACAGACAGCGGGATACATCAGACTATGACAGACAGCGGGACACATCAGACTATAACAGGCAGCGGGATACATCAGACTATAACATACAGCGGGATATATCAGACTATGACAGACAGCGGGATACATCAGACTAGGACAGACAGCGGGATACATCAGACTATGACAGACAGCGGGATACATCAGACTATAACAGACAGCGGGATATATCAGACTATAACAGACAGCGGAACACATCAGACTATGACAGACAGCGAGATACATCAGACTATGACAGACAGCGAGATACATCAGACTATGACAGACAGCGGGATACATCAGACTATAGCAGACAGCGGGACACTTCAGACTATGACAGACAGCGGGATGCATCAGACTATGGCAGACAGCGGGATATATCAGACTATAACAGACAGCGGGACACATCAGACTATAACAGACAGCGGGATATATCAGACCATGACAGACAGCGGGATATATCAGACTATGACAGACAGCGGGACACATCAGACTATAACAGACAGCGGGATATATCAGACTATGACAGACAGCGGGATACATCAGACTATAACAGACAGCGGGACACATCAGACTATGACAGACAGCGAGATACATCAGACTATGACAGACAGCGGGATACATCAGACTATAACAGACAGCGGGATATATCAGACCATGACAGACAGCGGGATACCTCAGACTATAACAGACAGCGGGATATATCAGACCATGACAGACAGCGAGATACATCAGACTATAAGAGACAGCGGGATATATCAGACCATGACAGACAGCGGGATATATCAGACTATAACAGACAGCGAGATACATCAGACTATGACAGACAGCGGGATACATCAGACTATAACAGACAGCGAGATACATCAGACTATGACAGACAGCGGGACACATCAGACTATAACAGACAGCGAGATACATCAGACTATGACAGACAGCGGGATACATCAGACTATAACAGACAGCGGGACACATCAGACTATAACAGACAGCGGGATACATCAGACTATGACAGACAGCGGGACACATCAGACTATAACAGACAGCGGGACACATCAGACTATAACAGACAGCGGGATACATCAGACTATGACAGACAGCGGGACACATCAGACTATAACAGACAGCGGGACACATCATACTATGACAGACAGCGAGATACATCAGACTATGACAGACAGCGGGATATATCAGACCATGACAGACAGCGGGATATATCAGACCATGACAGACAGCGGGATATATCAGACTATAACAGACAGCCAGATACATCAGACTATGACAGACAGCGGGATACATCAGACTATAACAGACAGCGGGATACATCAGACTATGACAGACAGCGGGATATATCAGACCATGACAGACAGCGGGACACATCAGACTATAACAGACAGCGGGATATATCAGACCATGACAGACAGCGGGATACATCAGACTATGACAGACAGCGGGACACATCAGACTATAACAGACAGCGGGATATATCAGACCATGACAGAGAGCGGGATACATCAGACTATAACAGACAGCGGGATATATCAGACCATGACAGACAGCGGGATACATCAGACTATAACAGACAGCGGGATATATCAGACCATGACAGACAGCGGGATACCTCAGACTATAACAGACAGCGGGATATATAAGACTATAACAGACAGCGGGATACATCAGACTATGACAGACAGCGGGATACATCAGACTATAACAGACAGCGGGATATATCAGACCATGACAGACAGCGGGATATATCAGACTATGACAGACAGCGAGATACATCAGACTATGACAGACATCGGGATACATCAGACTATAACAGACAGCGGGACACATCAGACTATAACAGACAGCGGGATACATCAGACTATGACAGACAGCGGGATACATCAGACTATGACAGACAGCGGGACACATCAGACTATAACAGACAGCGGGACACATCAGACTATGACAGACAGCGAGATACATCAGACTATGACAGACAGCGGGATACATCAAACTATGACAGACAGCGGGACACATCAGACTATGACAGACAGCGGGATACATCAGACTATGACAGACAGCGGGATACATCAGACTATGACAGACAGCGGGATACATCAGACTATTACAGACAGCGGTATACATCAGACTATAACAGGCAGCGGGATACATCAGACTATGACAGACAGCGGGACACATCAGACTATGACAGACAACGGGATACATCAGACTATGACAGACAGCGGGACACATCAGACTATGACAGACAGCGGGATACATCAGACTATGACAGACAGCGGGACACCTCAGACTATGACAGACAGCGGGACACATCAGACTATGACAGACAGCGGGACACATCAGGCTATAACAGACAGCGGGATACATCAGACTATAACAGACAGCGAGATATATCAGACTATGACAGACAGCGAGATACATCAGACTATAACAGACAGCGGGATATATCAGACTATGACAGACAGCGGGATACATCAGACTATGACAGACAGCGGGATACATCAGACTATGACAGACAGCGGGACACATCAGGCTATAACAGACAGCGGGATACATCAGACTATAAAAGACAGCGGGATATATCAGACTATAACAGACAGCGAGATACATCAGACTATAACAGACAGCGGGACACATCAGACTATAACAGACAGCGGGACACATCAGACTATGACAGACAGCGGGATACATCAGACTATGACAGACAGCGGGACACATAAGACTATGACATACAGCGGGATACATCAGACTATAACAGACAGCGGGATACATCAGACTATGACAGACAGCGGGATACATCAGACTATAACAGGCAGCGGGACACATCAGACTATAACAGACAGCGGGATACATCAGACTATGACAGACAGCGAGATACATCAGACTATAACAGACAGCGGGACACATCAGAATATACCAGACAGCGGGACACATCAGACCATGATAGACAGCGGGATATATCAGACCATGACAGACAGCGGGACACATCAGACTATAACAGACAGCGGGACACATCAGACTATGACAGACAGCGGGATACATCAGACTATAACAGACAGCGGGATACATCAGACTATGACAGACAGCGGGATACATCAGACTATAACAGGCAGCGGGACACATCAGACTATAACAGACAGCGGGATACATCAGACTATGACAGACAGCGGGATACATCAGACTATAACAGACAGCGGGACACATCAGACTATTGCAGACAGCGGGATACATCAGACCATGACAGACAGCGGGCCACATCAGACTATGACAGACAGCTGGACACATCAGACTATAACAGGCAGCGGGATACATCAGACTATAACAGACAGCGAGATACATCAGACTATGACAGACAGCGGGATACATCAGACTATGACAGACAGCGGAACACATCAGACTATAACAGACAGCGGGATACATCAGACTATAACAGACAGCAGGATACATCAGACCATGACAGACAGCGGGATACATCAGACTATGACAGACAGCGAGACACATCAGACTATAACAGACAGCGGGATACATCAGACTATGACAGACAGCGGGACACATCAGGCTATAACAGACAGCGGGATACATCAGACTATAACAGACAGCGGGATACATCAGACTATGACAGACAGCGGGATACATCAGACTATGACAGACAGCGGGATACATCAGACTATGACAGACAGCGGGATACATCAGACTATGACAGACAGCGGGACACATCAGGCTATAACAGACAGCGGGATACATCAGACTATAACAGACAGCGGGATACATCAGACTATGACAGACAGCGGGATATATCAGACTATAACAGACAGCGGGACACATCAGACTATGACAGACAGCGGGATACATCAGACTATGACAGACAGCGGGACACATCAGACTATAACAGACAGCGGGATACATCAGACTATGACAGACAGCGGGTCGCATCAGACTATGACAGACAGCGGGATACATCAGACTATAACAGACAGCGGGATATATCAGAACATGACAGACAGCGGGATACCTCAGACTATAACAGACAGCGGGATATATCAGACCATGACAGACAGCGGGATATATCAGACTATAACAGACAGCGAGATACATCAGACTATGACAGACAGCGAGATACATAAGACTATAACAGACAGCGGGACACATCAGACTATGACAGACAGCGAGATACATCAGACTATGACAGACAGCGGGACACATCAGACTATAAAAGACAGCGTGATACATCAGACTATGACAGGCAGCGGGATACATCAGACTATAGCAGACAGCGGGATATATCAGACTATAACAGACAGCGGAACACATCAGACTATGACAGACAGCGAGATACATCAGACTATGACAGACAGCGAGATACATCAGACTATGACAGACAGCGGGATACATCAGACTATAGCAGACAGCGGGACACTTCAGACTATGACAGACAGCGGGATGCATCAGACTATGGCAGACAGCGGGATATATCAGACTATAACAGACAGCGGGACACATCAGACTATAACAGACAGCGGGATATATCAGACCATGACAGACAGCGGGATATATCAGACTATGACAGACAGCGGGACACATCAGACTATAACAGACAGCGGGATATATCAGACTATGACAGACAGCGGGATACATCAGACTATAACAGACAGCGGGACACATCAGACTATGACAGACAGCGAGATACATCAGACTATGACAGACAGCGGGATACATCAGACTATAACAGACAGCGGGATATATCAGACCATCACAGACAGCGGGATATATCAGACTATAACAGACAGCGAGATACATCAGACTATGACAGACAGCGGGACACATCAGACTATAACGGACAGCGGGACACATCAGACTATGACAGACAGCGAGATACATCAGACTATGACAGACAGCGGGATACATCAGACTATGACAGACAGCGGGACACATCAGACTATAACAGACAGCGGGATACATCAGACTATAACAGACAGCGGGACACATCAGACTATGACAGACAGCGAGATACATCAGACTATGACAGACAGCGGGACACATCAGACTATAACAGACAGCGGGACACATCAGACTATGACAGACAGCGGGATACATCAGACTATGACAGACAGCGGGACACATCAGACTATAACAGACAGCGGGACACATCAGACTATGACAGACAGCGAGATACATCAGACTATGACAGACAGCGGGATATATCAGACTATGACAGACAGCGGCGCACATCAGACTATAACAGACAGCGGGACACATCAGACTATTACAGACAGCGGGATACATCAGACTATGACAGACAGCGGGATATATCAGACCATGACAGACAGCGGGATACCTCAGACTATAACAGACAGCGGGATATATCAGACCATGACAGACAGCGAGATACATCAGACTATAAGAGACAGCGGGATATATCAGACCATGACAGACAGCGGGATATATCAGACTATAACAGACAGCGAGATACATCAGACTATGACAGACAGCGGGATACATCAGACTATAACAGACAGCGGGATACATCAGACTATGACAGACAGCGGGATATATCAGACCATAACAGACAGCGGGACACATCACACTATAACAGACAGCGGGATATATCAGACCATGACAGACAGCGGGATACATCAGACTATAACAGACAGCGGGATATATCAGACTATAACAGACAGCGGAACACATCAGACTATGACAGACAGCGAGATACATCAGACTATGACAGACAGCGAGATACATCAGACTATGACAGACAGCGGGATACATCAGACTATAGCAGACAGCGGGACACTTCAGACTATGACAGACAGCGGGATGCATCAGACTATGGCAGACAGCGGGATATATCAGACTATAACAGACAGCGGGACACATCAGACTATAACAGACAGCGGGATACATCAGACCATGACAGACAGCGGGATACATCAGACTATGACAGACAGCGGGATATATCAGACTATAACAGACAGCGGGACACATCAGACTATGACAGACAGCGGGATACATCAGACTATGACAGACAGCGGGACACATCAGACTATAACAGACAGCGGGATACATCAGACTATGACAGACAGCGGGTCGCATCAGACTATGACAGACAGCGGGATACATCAGACTATAACAGACAGCGGGATATATCAGAACATGACAGACAGCGGGATACCTCAGACTATAACAGACAGCGGGATATATCAGACCATGACAGACAGCGGGATATATCAGACTATAACAGACAGCGAGATACATCAGACTATGACAGACAGCGAGATACATAAGACTATAACAGACAGCGGGACACATCAGACTATGACAGACAGCGAGATACATCAGACTATGACAGACAGCGGGACACATCAGACTATAAAAGACAGCGTGATACATCAGACTATGACAGGCAGCGGGATACATCAGACTATAGCAGACAGCGGGACACTTCAGACTATAACAGACAGCGGGATACATCAGACTATGACAGACAGCGGGACACATCAGACTATAACAGGCAGCGGGATACATCAGACTATAACATACAGCGGGATATATCAGACTATGACAGACAGCGGGATACATCAGACTAGGACAGACAGCGGGATACATCAGACTATGACAGACAGCGGGATACATCAGACTATAACAGACAGCGGGATATATCAGACTATAACAGACAGCGGAACACATCAGACTATGACAGACAGCGAGATACATCAGACTATGACAGACAGCGAGATACATCAGACTATGACAGACAGCGGGATACATCAGACTATAGCAGACAGCGGGACACTTCAGACTATGACAGACAGCGGGATGCATCAGACTATGGCAGACAGCGGGATATATCAGACTATAACAGACAGCGGGACACATCAGACTATAACAGACAGCGGGATATATCAGACCATGACAGACAGCGGGATATATCAGACTATGACAGACAGCGGGACACATCAGACTATAACAGACAGCGGGATATATCAGACTATGACAGACAGCGGGATACATCAGACTATAACAGACAGCGGGACACATCAGACTATGACAGACAGCGAGATACATCAGACTATGACAGACAGCGGGATACATCAGACTATAACAGACAGCGGGATACATCAGACTATGACAGACAGCGGGATACATCAGACTATGACAGACAGCGGGACACATCAGACTATAACAGACAGCGGGATACATCAGACTATAACAGACAGCGGGACACATCAGACTATGACAGACAGCGAGATACATCAGACTATGACAGACAGCGGGACACATCAGACTATAACAGACAGCGGGACACATCAGACTATGACAGACAGCGGGATACATCAGACTATGACAGACAGCGGGACACATCAGACTATAACAGACAGCGGGACACATCAGACTATGACAGACAGCGAGATACATCAGACTATGACAGACAGCGGGATATATCAGACTATGACAGACAGCGGCGCACATCAGACTATAACAGACAGCGGGACACATCAGACTATTACAGACAGCGGGATACATCAGACTATGACAGACAGCGGGATATATCAGACCATGACAGACAGCGGGATACCTCAGACTATAACAGACAGCGGGATATATCAGACCATGACAGACAGCGAGATACATCAGACTATAAGAGACAGCGGGATATATCAGACCATGACAGACAGCGGGATATATCAGACTATAACAGACAGCGAGATACATCAGACTATGACAGACAGCGGGATACATCAGACTATAACAGACAGCGGGATACATCAGACTATGACAGACAGCGGGATATATCAGACCATAACAGACAGCGGGACACATCACACTATAACAGACAGCGGGATATATCAGACCATGACAGACAGCGGGATACATCAGACTATAACAGACAGCGGGACACATCAGACTATGACAGACAGCGGGACACATCAGACTATAACAGACAGCGGGATATATCAGACTATGACAGACAGCGGGATACCTCAGACTATGACAGACAGCGGGACACATCAGACTATGCCAGGCAGCGAGATACATCAGACTATGACAGACAGCGGGACACATCAGACTATGACAGACAGCGAGATACATCAGACTATAACATACAGCGGGACACATCAGACTATATCAGACAGCGAGATACATCAGACTATAACAGACAGCGGGACACATCAGACTATAACAGACAGCGGGATATATCAGACCATGACAGACAGCGAGATACATCAGACTATAACAGACAGCGAGATATATCAGACTATGACAGACAGGGGGACACATCAGACTATAACAGACAGCGAGATACATCAGACTATGACAGACAGCGGGATATATCAGAACATGACAGACAGCGGGATACCTCAGACTATAACAGACAGCGGGATATATCAGACCATGACAAACAGCGGGATATATCAGACTATAACAGACAGCGAGATACATCAGACTATGACAGACAGCGAGATACATAAGACTATAACAGACAGCGGGACACATCAGACTATGACAGACAGCGAGATACATCAGACTATGACAGACAGCGGGACACATCAGACTATAAAAGACAGCGTGATACATCAGACTATGACAGGCAGCGGGATACATCAGACTATAGCAGACAGCGGGATATATCAGACTATAACAGACAGCGGAACACATCAGACTATGACAGACAGCGAGATACATCAGACTATGACAGACAGCGAGATACATCAGACTATGACAGACAGCGGGATACATCAGACTATAGCAGACAGCGGGACACTTCAGACTATGACAGACAGCGGGATGCATCAGACTATGGCAGACAGCGGGATATATCAGACTATAACAGACAGCGGGACACATCAGACTATAACAGACAGCGGGATATATCAGACCATGACAGACAGCGGGATATATCAGACTATGACAGACAGCGGGACACATCAGACTATAACAGACAGCGGGATATATCAGACTATGACAGACAGCGGGATACATCAGACTATAACAGACAGCGGGACACATCAGACTATGACAGACAGCGAGATACATCAGACTATGACAGACAGCGGGATACATCAGACTATAACAGACAGCAGGATATATCAGACCATCACAGACAGCGGGATATATCAGACTATAACAGACAGCGAGATACATCAGACTATGACAGACAGCGGGACACATCAGACTATAACAGCCAGCGGGACACATCAGACTATGACAGACAGCGAGATACATCAGACTATGACAGACAGCGGGATACATCAGACTATGACAGACAGCGGGACACATCAGACTATAACAGACAGCGGGATACATCAGACTATAACAGACAGCGGGACACATCAGACTATGACAGACAGCGAGATACATCAGACTATGACAGACAGCGGGACACATCAGACTATAACAGACAGCGGGACACATCAGACTATGACAGACAGCGGGATACATCAGACTATGACAGACAGCGGGACACATCAGACTATAACAGACAGCGGGACACATCAGACTATGACAGACAGCGAGATACATCAGACTATGACAGACAGCGGGATATATCAGACTATGAAAGACAGCGGCGCACATCAGACTATAACAGACAGCGGGACACATCAGACTATTACAGACAGCGGGATACATCAGACTATGACAGACAGCGGGATATATCAGACCATGACAGACAGCGGGATACCTCAGACTATAACAGACAGCGGGATATATCAGACCATGACAGACAGCGAGATACATCAGACTATAAGAGACAGCGGGATATATCAGACCATGACAGACAGCGGGATATATCAGACTATAACAGACAGCGAGATACATCAGACTATGACAGACAGCGGGATACATCAGACTATAACAGACAGCGGGATACATCAGACTATGACAGACAGCGGGATATATCAGACTATAACAGACAGCGGGATACATCAGACTATGACAGACAGCGAGATACATCAGACTATGACAGACAGCGGGACACATCAGACTATGACAGACAGCGGGATACATCAGACTATAACAGACAGCGGGATACATCAGACTATGACAGACAGCGGGATACATCAGACTATGACAGACAGCGGGATACATCAGACTATGACAGACAGCGGGATATATCAGACCATGACAGACAGCGGGATACATCAGACTATGACAGACAGCGGGATACCTCAGACTATGACAGACAGCGGGATATATCAGACCATAACAGACAGCGGGACACATCACACTATAACAGACAGCGGGATATATCAGACCATGACAGACAGCGGGATACATCAGACTATAACAGACAGCGGGATATATCAGACTATAACAGACAGCGGAACACATCAGACTATGACAGACAGCGAGATACATCAGACTATGACAGACAGCGAGATACATCAGACTATGACAGACAGCGGGATACATCAGACTATAGCAGACAGCGGGACACTTCAGACTATGACAGACAGCGGGATGCATCAGACTATGGCAGACAGCGGGATATATCAGACTATAACAGACAGCGGGACACATCAGACTATAACAGACAGCGGGATACATCAGACCATGACAAACAGCGGGATACATCAGACTATGACAGACAGCGGGATATATCAGACTATAACAGACAGCGGGACACATCAGACTATGACAGACAGCGGGATACATCAGACTATGACAGACAGCGGGACACATCAGACTATAACAGACAGCGGGATACATCAGACTATGACAGACAGCGGGTCGCATCAGACTATGACAGACAGCGGGATACATCAGACTATAACAGACAGCGGGATATATCAGAACATGACAGACAGCGGGATACCTCAGACTATAACAGACAGCGGGATATATCAGACCATGACAGACAGCGGGATATATCAGACTATAACAGACAGCGAGATACATCAGACTATGACAGACAGCGAGATACATAAGACTATAACAGACAGCGGTACACATCAGACTATGACAGACAGCGAGATACATCAGACTATGACAGACAGCGGGACACATCAGACTATAAAAGACAGCGTGATACATCAGACTATGACAGGCAGCGGGATACATCAGACTATAGCAGACAGCGGGACACTTCAGACTATAACAGACAGCGGGATACATCAGACTATGGCAGACAGCGGGACACATCAGACTATAACAGGCAGCGGGATACATCAGACTATAACATACAGCGGGATATATCAGACTATGACAGACAGCGGGATACATCAGACTAGGACAGACAGCGGGATACATCAGACTATGACAGACAGCGGGATACATCAGACTATAACAGACAGCGGGATATATCAGACTATAACAGACAGCGGAACACATCAGACTATGACAGACAGCGAGATACATCAGACTATGACAGACAGCGAGATACATCAGACTATGACAGACAGCGGGATACATCAGACTATAGCAGACAGCGGGACACTTCAGACTATGACAGACAGCGGGATGCATCAGACTATGGCAGACAGCGGGATATATCAGACTATAACAGACAGCGGGACACATCAGACTATAACAGACAGCGGGATATATCAGACCATGACAGACAGCGGGATATATCAGACTATGACAGACAGCGGGACACATCAGACTATAACAGACAGCGGGATATATCAGACTATGACAGACAGCGGGATACATCAGACTATAACAGACAGCGGGACACATCAGACTATGACAGACAGCGAGATACATCAGACTATGACAGACAGCGGGATACATCAGACTATAACAGACAGCGGGATATATCAGACCATCACAGACAGCGGGATATATCAGACTATAACAGACAGCGAGATACATCAGACTATGACAGACAGCGGGACACATCAGACTATAACAGACAGCGGGACACATCAGACTATGACAGACAGCGAGATACATCAGACTATGACAGACAGCGGGATACATCAGACTATGACAGACAGCGGGACACATCAGACTATAACATACAGCGGGATACATCAGACTATAACAGACAGCGGGACACATCAGACTATGACAGACAGCGAGATACATCAGTTTATGACAGACAGCGGGACACATCAGACTATAACAGACAGCGGGACACATCAGACTATGACAGACAGCGGGATACATCAGACTATGACAGACAGCGGGACACATCAGACTATAACAGACAGCGGGACACATCAGACTATGACAGACAGCGAGATACATCAGACTATGACAGACAGCGGGATATATCAGACTATGACAGACAGCGGCGCACATCAGACTATAACAGACAGCGGGACACATCAGACTATTACAGACAGCGGGATACATCAGACTATGACAGACAGCGGGATATATCAGACCATGACAGACAGCGGGATACCTCAGACTATAACAGACAGCGGGATATATCAGACCATGACAGACAGCGAGATACATCAGACTATAAGAGACAGCGGGATATATCAGACCATGACAGACAGCGGGATATATCAGACTATAACAGACAGCGAGATACATCAGACTATGACAGACAGCGGGATACATCAGACTATAACAGACAGCGGGATACATCAGACTATGACAGACAGCGGGATACATCAGACTATGACAGACAGCGGGACACATCACACTATAACAGACAGCGGGATATATCAGACCATGACAGACAGCGGGATACATCAGACTATAACAGACAGCGGGACACATCAGACTATGACAGACAGCGGGACACATCAGACTATAACAGACAGCGGGATATATCAGACTATGACAGACAGCGGGATACATCAGACTATAACAGACAGCGGGACACATCAGACTATGACAGACAGCGGGATATATCAGACCATGACAGACAGCGGGATACATCAGACTATAACAGACAGCGGGACACATCAGACTATGACAGACAGCGGGACACATCAGACTATAACAGACAGCGGGATATATCAGACTATGACAGACAGCGGGATACATCAGACTATGACAGACAGCGGGACACATCAGACTATGTCAGACAGCGAGATACATCAGACTATGACAGACAGCGGGACACATCAGACTATGACAGACAGCGAGATACATCAGACTATAACAGACAGCGGGACACATCAGACTATATCAGACAGCGAGATACATCAGACTATAACAGACAGCGGGACACATCAGACTATAACAGACAGCGGGATATATCAGACCATGACAGACAGCGAGATACATCAGACTATAACAGACAGCGAGATATATCAGACTATGACAGACAGCGGGACACATCAGACTATAACAGACAGCGAGATACATCAGACTATGACAGACAGCGGGATACATCAGACTATAACAGACAGCGGGACACATCAGACTATAACAGACAGCGGGATACATCAGACTATGACAGACAGCGGGACACATCAGACTATAACAGACAGCGGGACACATCAGACTATAACAGACAGCGGGATACATCAGACTATGACAGACAGCGGGACACATCAGACTATAACAGACAGCGGGACACATCATACTATGACAGACAGCGAGATACATCAGACTATGACAGACAGCGGGATATATCAGACCATGACAGACAGCGGGATATATCAGACCATGACAGACAGCGGGATATATCAGACTATAACAGACAGCCAGATACATCAGACTATGACAGACAGCGGGATACATCAGACTATAACAGACAGCGGGATACATCAGACTATGACAGACAGCGGGATATATCAGACCATGACAGACAGCGGGACATATCAGACTATAACAGACAGCGGGATATATCAGACCATGACAGACAGCGGGATACATCAGACTATGACAGACAGCGGGACACATCAGACTATAACAGACAGCGGGATATATCAGACCATGACAGACAGCGGGATACATCAGACTATAACAGACAGCGGGATATATCAGACCATGACAGACAGCGGGATACATCAGACTATAACAGACAGCGGGATATATCAGACCATGACAGACAGCGGGATACCTCAGACTATAACAGACAGCGGGATATATCAGACTATGACAGACAGCGGGATACATCAGACTATGACAGACAGCGGGATACATCAGACTATAACAGACAGCGGGATATATCAGACCATGACAGACAGCGGGATATATCAGACTATGACAGACAGCGAGATACATCAGACTATGACAGACAGCGGGATACATCAGACTATAACAGACAGCGGGACACATCAGACTATAACAGACAGCGGGATACATCAGACTATGACAGACAGCGGGATACATCAGACTATGACAGACAGCGGGACACATCAGACTATAACAGACAGCGGGACACATCAGACTATGACAGACAGCGAGATACATCAGACTATGACAGACAGCGGGATACATCAAACTGACAGACAGCGGGACACATCAGACTATGACAGACAGCGGGATACATCAGACTATGACAGACAGCGGGATACATCAGACTATGACAGACAGCGGGATACATCAGACTATTACAGACAGCGGTATACATCAGACTATAACAGGCAGCGGGATACATCAGACTATGACAGACAGCGGGACACATCAGACTATGACAGACAACGGGATACATCAGACTATGACAGACAGCGGGACACATCAGACTATGACAGACAGCGGGATACATCAGACTATGACAGACAGCGGGACACCTCAGACTATGACAGACAGCGGGACACATCAGACTATGACAGACAGCGGGACACATCAGGCTATAACAGACAGCGGGATACATCAGACTATAACAGACAGCGGGATATATCAGACTGTGACAGACAGCGAGATACATCAGACTATAACAGACAGCGGGATATATCAGACTATGACAGACAGCGGGATACATCAGACTATGACAGACAGCGGGATACATCAGACTATGACAGACAGCGGGACACATCAGGCTATAACAGACAGCGGGATACATCAGACTATAAAAGACAGCGGGATATATCAGACTATGACAGACAGCGAGATACATCAGACTATAACAGACAGCGGGATATATCAGACTATGACAGACAGCGGGATATATCAGAATATGACAGACAGCGGGATACATCAGACTATGACAGACAGCGGGATACATCAGACTATGACAGACAGCGGGACACATCAGGCTATAACAGACAGCGGGATACATCAGACTATAACAGACAGCGGGATATATCAGACTATGACAGACAGCAAGATACATCAGACTATAACAGACAGCGGGATATATCAGACTATGACAGACAGCGGGATACATCAGACTATAACAGTTAGCGGGACACATTAGACTATGACAGACAGCGAGATACATCAGACTATAACAGACAGCGGGATATATCAGACTATAACAGACAGCGGAACACATCAGACTATAACAGACAGCGGGATACATCAGACTATAACAGACAGCGGGATACATCAGACTATGACAGACAGCGGGATACATCAGACTATGACAGACAGCGGGACACATCAGACTATAACAGACAGCGGGATACATCAGACTATGACAGACAGCGGGACACTTCAGACTATAACAGACAGCGAGATATATCAGACTATAACAGGCAGCGGGATATATCAGACTATGACAGACAGCGGGATACATCAGACTATAACAGTTATCGGGACACATTAGACTATGACAGACAGCGAGATACATCAGACTATAACAGACAGCGGGATATATCAGACTATAACAGACAGCGGAACACATCAGACTATAACAGACAGCGGGAAACATCAGACTATAACAGACAGCGAGATACATCAGACTATAACAGACAGCGGGACACTTCAGACTATAACAGACAGCGGGATACATCAGACTATGACAGACAGCAGGATACATCAGACTATGACAGACAGCGGGATACATCAGACTATAGCAGACAGCGGGACACTTCAGACTATGGCAGACAGCGGGATATATCAGACTATAACAGACAGCGGGATACATCAGACTATAACAGACAGCGGGATACATCAGACTATAACAGACAGCGGGCCACATCAGACTATGACAGACAGCGGGATACATCAGACTATAACAGACAGCGGGTCACATCAGACTATGACAGACAGCGGGATACATCAGACTATAACAGACAGCGGGCCACATCAGACTATGACAGGCAGCGGGACACATCAGACTATAACAGACAGCGGGATACATCAGACTATGACAGACAGCGGGATACATCAGACTATAGCAGACAGCGGGACACTTCAGACTATGGCAGACAGCGGGATATATCAGACTATAACAGACAGCGGAACACATCAGACTATGACAGACAGCGAGATACATCAGACTATGACAGACAGCGGGATACATCAGACTATAACAGACAGCGGAACACATCAGACTATGACAGACAGCGAGATACATCAGACTATAACAGACAGCGGAACACATCAGACTATGACAGACAGCGGGATACATCAGACTATAACAGACAGCGGGATACATCAGACTATGACAGACAGCGGGATACATCAGACCATGACAGACAGCGGGACACATCAGACTATGACAGACAGCGGGACACATCAGACATTAACAGACGGCGGGATAGATCAGACTATAACAGGCAGCGGGACACATCAGACTATAACAGACAGCGGGATACATCAGACTATGACAGACAGCGGGATACATCAGACTATGACAGACAGCGGGATACATCAGACTATGACAGACAGCGGGACATATCAGACTATGACAGACAGCGGGACACATCAGACTTTAACAGACAGCGGGATAGATCAGACTATAACAGGCAGCGGGACACATCAGACTATAACAGACAGCGGGATACATCAGACTATGACAGACAGCGGGATACATCAGACTATGACAGACTGCGGGATACATCAGACTATGACAGACAGCGAGATACATCAGACTATGACAGACAGCGAGATACATCAGACTATAACAGACAGCGGGACACATCAGACTATCAGTCACAGGTCTGTTGTCTCAGTTGTCACTGTATCCTCTTACCTGTGTTTCTGGCCGCAGGCCCAGCACCGCCCCATCACCCACCCAGTCTCGCTCCTCATCCAGCCCCCCCCCCCCCCCACACACACACACACACAACACCCTCGCATCCCTCCACCTCACCCTCGCATCCCTCCACATCACCCTCGCATCCCTCCACCTCACCCTTGCATCTCACCACCTCACTCTCGCATCCCACCACCTCACCCTCGCATCCCACCACCTCACCCTCGCATCCCTCCACATCACCCTCGCATCCCTCCACCTCACCCTATCATCCCTCCACTTCACCCTCGCATCTCTCCACCTCACCCTCGCATCCCTCCACCTCACCCTCGCATCCCCCCACCTCACCCTCGCATCCCCCCCCCCCACCTCACCCTTGCATCCCACCACCTCACCCTCGTATCCCTCCACCTCACCCTCGCATCCCACCACCTCACCCTCGTATCCCTCCACACCCAGACAGACACTGAGCGTCGCCGCCCACGGCAGGGGCTGGTTTTATTCCGGAGACAGCTGGCGAACAGGCGACGAATGCGGCGATGACCGAACAGGGCGGCGCCCGGCGGCGGCGGCGGTAACCCCGGGGAATGAGGCCCGCCCGTACACGGAGGCACTTCACCAGCTAACACACTGGTAACGCATTGGTGGAGATACAGCTAGCAAGCGGAGAAGAGCCATCCCATTTGACTAACCGGCAGGCGGTGCGTTAAACGCGGTATACTAGGCGATAACACGGCACATTACACACGCGTTATACTAGGCGACAGGCAGCACTGAAGGCACGAGTATGTACACTGGACAGACAGACAGACAGACATACAGCGTTAACGAGGATTTGTACACGGCAGGTGGGCAGCCGGAGCTCCACCACTCAGAACACCTGACAGAGTCCTCAGCTGTCACGACCCCCGTCGACTACAATGGTTTGTCGACATGACGGGATAGATCCGCACCAGCGCATCAGCTGAGCGCGCTTACCAACACACTAGTCCACATTTCACTCACATTTTGGTCAGTTACTAACTGAACGACCAGTCAGAACCGCAGGTCTTCACAGGGTTCGCTGCCACGGTGACTTCTGCCAGCGATGATCCGCGCCAGGCGAAGTTAACGCGGTCCCTACCGCTGGCATGTGGTCTCTCCGCAGTCAGCCGGAAACTGTTCACTTCCGGTCCCTCAGAAGTCGACCAGAAGCGCCACACTGCCCCTCAGCAGTCCACCGGAAGTGGCTTACTTCCGGCTGCCGAGCGGCACGTGCTGTGTGTACCGCGACACGGTCGACATGCCGTCCACAAACTTGGTCTTGAACAGCACGTTGGCGTTGTTGAACATGCCGTCCTTGAGAGACACCACGATAAACTGCCGACAGACGAAACAGCGTCAACCGTCCGTCCGTGGAGCCCGATCCAACAGCATATATGGCACTAGCCGGCGCAATTTCGCTTTACGTCGACGACTATCGCGACAGTTAAATCCATTTTAACGCTTACTAAAACGACACTAACAGAAGGTTCACTCCGGAGGAACAGGGTTGATCAGGACGTAAAACCTACGCCGCCCAACATAACACCAGCAGTAAAATATCGCAGTTTCACATACCCGCAACAGAGAAGAGCCAGCTTCTCGGCGTGACGGCGCACAGTCCCGAGAAGGGTTAGTCAGTAGCAGGGCCTCGGTCAACAGGGTACACTGGGCTGCACGGAATCGCAGTACTTCAGCGGTGGAGCGGCTACTGAGCCAGCTTCTCGGCGTGACGGCGCACAGTCCCGAGAAGGGTTAGTCAGTAGCAGGGCCTCGGTCAACAGGGTACACTGGGCTGCACGGAATCGCAGTACTTCAGCGGTGGAGCGGCTACTGGCGGTGGCAGTGGGGGGGGGGGGGGGGGGATGTGCCGAGCTGACATAATTATGTATCATGGCTGGGCGAAATCTACACCAGTTCCGACAGATCGTACCGGGACACCTGACCAGGTCCACTGATGGCACCTGTGCGGCGCTGGCCAGGTGCTGACGAATCTCTGCTCTCTGCGCACGGCCGCACTCGCCGCCGGGCCGCCGCAGCCCTGCTGGACAGCCAAGTAATGCCTCTGATCGGGCCGATCCTCTGAGCGATGTGCCGGCACTGCGGCTGATGGCGGGGAAAATGGCCCGGATCAGCGCTCGCTCGAGCTCAGTGTGTCCGTACTGGAGCCGGGCTGACCTGAGACTGGACTGGGCGGACACCGCTGACCTGAGACTGGACTGGGCAGACACCGCTGACCTGAGACTGGACTGGGCGGACACCGCTGACCTGAGACTGGACTGGGCAGACACCGCTGACCTGAGGCTGGACTGGGCGGACACCGCTGACCTGAGACTGGACTGGGCAGACACCGCTGACCTGAGACTGGGCGGACACCGCTGACCTGAGACTGGACTGGGCGGACACCGCTGACCTGAGACTGGACTGGGCAGACACCGCTGACCTGAGACTGGACTGGGCAGACACCGCTGACCTGAGACTGGACTGGGCGGACACCGCTGACATGAGACTGGACTGGGCGGACACCGCTGACCTGAGACTGGACTGGGCAGACACCGCTGACCTGAGACTGGGCGGACACCGCTGACATGAGACTGGACTGGGCGGACACCGCTGACCTGAGACTGGACTGGGCAGACACCGCTGACCTGAGACTGGACTGGGCAGACACCGCTGACCTGAGGCTGGACTGGGCAGACACCGCTGACCTGAGACTGGACTGGGCAGACGCCGCTGACCTGAGACTGGACTGGGCAGACACCGCTGACCTGAGACTGGGCGGACACCGCTGACATGAGACTGGACTGGGCGGACACCGCTGACCTGAGACTGGACTGGGCAGACACCGCTGACCTGAGACTGGACTGGGCAGACACCGCTGACCTGAGGCTGGACTGGGCAGACACCGCTGACCTGAGACTGGACTGGGCAGACACCGCTGACCTGAGACTGGACTGGGCAGACACCGCTGACCTGAGACTGGGCGGACACCGCTGACATGAGACTGGACTGGGCAGACACCGCTGACCTGAGACTGGGCGGACACCGCTGACCTGAGACTGGGCGGACACCGCTGACCTGAGACTGGACTGGGCAGACACCGCTGACCTGAGACTGGACTGGGCAGACACCGCTGACCTGAGACTGGACTGGGCAGACACTGCTGACCTGAGACTGGACTGGGCAGACACCGCTGACCTGAGACTGGACTGGGCAGACACCACTGACCTGAGACTGGAGTGGGCAGACACCGCTGACCTGAGACTGGGCAGACACCGCTGACCTGAGACTGGACTGGGCGGACACCGCTGACCTGAGACTGGGCAGACACCGCTGACCTGAGACTGGACTGGGCAGACACCGCTGACCTGAGACTGGACTGGGCGGACACCGCTGACCTGAGACTGGGCAGACACCGCTGACCTGAGACTGGACTGGGCAGACACCGCTGACCTGAGACTGGACTGGGCAGACACCGCTGACCTGGGACTGGGCAGACACCGCTGACCTGAGGCTGGACTGGGCAGACACCGCTGACCTGAGACTGGACTGGGCAGACACCGCTGACCTGAGACTGGACTGGGCAGACACCGCTGACCTGAGACTGGACTGGGCAGACACCGCTGACCTGAGACTGGACTGGGCAGACACCGCTGACCTGAGACTGGACTGGGCAGACACCGCTGACCTGAGACTGGACTGGGCAGACACCGCTGACCTGAGACTGGACTGGGCAGACACCGCTGACCTGAGACTGGACTGGGCAGACACCGCTGACCTGAGACTGGGCAGACACCGCTGACCTGAGACTGGACTGGGCAGACGCCGCTGACCTGAGACTGGGCAGACACCGCTGACCTGAGACTGGACTGGGCAGACACCGCTGACCTGAGACTGGACTGGGCAGACACCGCTGACCTGAGACTGGACTGGGCAGACACCGCTGACCTGAGACTGGACTGGGCAGACACCGCTGACCTGAGACTGGACTGGGCAGACACCGCGCCGGTTCCAGTAACAATGAAATATCGCTGAGAGCCGCCGCCTGGCATCGGCCGTCAGTCGTCAGGTGTGATCCTGATTTACCGGCTATTAACAGGAACAAAAGGTGAACTCATGACGTTTCAAAGGTCAGCTACAATAGATCCAGGTAACGTACGAGGCAATTTACTGGTGTTGCGCACCGTGTAGGTGCGCACCAACTAACGACCGATTACCAAACTGAAAACTGTCCAAATAAAATCACTTGCAGCCGATATTTCTAAAGCCGTTTGTATGTTACCGTCATGGAGATGTAGTCCTGCGTAAGCGGGGAGAAGAAATGCATGCCGCGACATGCACATCAGTCAGTTTGACTCTTATTCATATGCAGACCGAAGTGTCGACAAGCTCTACACTGACTTGTTGACACTGCACGTTTCTGAAAGGCTTCGTTGAAATGCAGACAACACTCCCAGAATGTCAAAGCAAGTCCAACCGGACGACGAGCTGCATTCGAACCGTCCATGTGTCATCATCATCATCATCATCATCATCATCATCATCATCATCATCATCATCATCATCATCATCATCATCATCATCATCATCATCATCATCATCATCATCATCATCATCATCATCATCATCATCATCATCATCATCATCATCATCATCATCATCATCATCATCATCATCATCATCATCATCATCATCATCATCATCATCATCATCATCATCATCATCATCATCATCATCATCATCATCATCATCATCATCATCATCATCATCATCATCATCATCATCATCATCATCATCATCATCATCATCATCATCATCATCATCATCATCATCATCATCATCATCATCATCATCATCATCATCATCATCATCATCATCATCATCATCATCATCATCATCATCATCATCATCATCATCATCATCATCATCATCATCATCATCATCATCATCATCATCATCATCATCATCATCATCCCAATGATAATCTGGAGCTAATATATATATTGGGATGATCATATTAACATGGCAATATTATATATATATATATATATATATATATATATATATATATATATATATATATATATATATATATATATATATATAAACAATGGCCGAAATATCAGAATCAAGCTTTCGTTTTTACAACATCTTCAAGATTAAACATTTTCGCATTTGAAAAAGTTAGCCAATCAAAAGTAACGCACGGCTCTCTGGTTGGTGAGTATTTCCTAACTTACATATCATATATACAACATATACACATATTGTAACATCACATATTGCAAACATCACATTACATATCACATATCAGAGTCGTACATCAATCATGGCTCCAAACAAGTATACATTTCTACTACGAATGATCCTAATGACATGCAATGACATATTAATAAACATCAACGAGGAAAAAACACTATTCTTCACGTATGTGCCTTCGAGCAGTGGTAGCCTGCCTAACGCGTTAACGGCCAAGAACTTGGCATAGTGTTGAGACTGGGCTTCAAGTTTCTAATTTGGATGGATTATTTTATATTAACCTCTGCACAGTCTTTGCCTCTATCAAGAATTGCGATACGAAAAGACTTGTTAATATCAGAGTTTGAAAGGCCCGGATGAGAATGTAAGGCATGTTCGCCCAGTGGCGTATCTAGCTTGCGCAGGCGAGCGTCACTCAGATGTTCGTTGAATCTGTAACGAACAGGCCGGGTGCATTCTCCCACGTAGCATTAGTTACGCTGCTCGGCTTCGCATGGCTTACATGTTATTTTGTAAATCACGTTTTTGATGTTGCATTTTCCTTCAAGCCCGTTCTCGCAGGTATGGCACTTTTTGTTGCCGGAAGGGCAAGGCGGGCTGATGAGGGCCGAGGAGACTAGTGTTTTTTTTTTTTAAATTGAGTTATCATTAATCCATACAGGCTTAATCGGAGCTTTTGAGCCGCGGAGAATACCATTGACACGGCGAACTATGGTTTCGTTGATGTAAGGAAGTCGCATATAAATTTGAGTGGTGTTTTGGTTAGTGGTTTTCGTTGATTTACGCTTTTTGGTGTTGTCTTTGTATTTGTTGTTTTTGATGGCACGCTTTATTATATCTCCCGGGTATCCGTTTTTCGTGAAGAGTTGCGTTATAGTGCTGAGGCTGCGCTCTGTTGTGTGTTTTCTTATGATACCCGCATGGCGCGTTGAATTTCTGCGTTCAATATTGCTCTCTTAGTGTCTTTCCAACGCTGAGATTAACAAGTCTTTTCGTATCGCAATTCTTGATAGAGGCAAAGACTGTGCAGAGGATAAAATAAAAGAATCCATCCAAATTAGAAACTTGAAGCCCAGTCACAACACTATGCAAAGTTCTTGGCCGTTAACGCGTTGGGCAGGCTACCACTGCTCGAAGGCACATACGTGAAGAATAGTGTTTTTTCCTCGTTGATGTTTATTAATATGTTATTGCATGTCATTAGGATCATTCGTAGTAGAAATGTATACTTGTTTGGAGCCATGATTGATGTACGACTCTGATATGTGATATGTAATGTGATGTTTGCAATATGTGATGTCACAATATGTGTATATGTTGTATATATGATATGTAAGTTAGGAAATACTCACCAACCAGAGAGCGTGCGTTACTTTTGATTGGCTAACTTTTTCAAATGCGAAAATGTTTAATCTTGAAGATGTTGTAAAAACGAAAGCTTGATTCGGTTATTTCGGCCATTGTTTATATAAGAAAAATATTGCCATGTTAATATGATCATCCCAATATATATTAATTTCATCATTATGGCATACACAACCATCTCATACATCAACAAATCTGTAGCCCTGCACTAGAGTTGATTACAGCATGGCAATATAGTTTCGGGAGTCGGTCTTTGATTGGCATGGCGGATTCACAACGTAATGAAAGTTGTTTCGGCTTTGTAAATTCGAGTTGCGGATTTCAATGGCACCAATATCCTAGCTCTCAGTCTCAACTGAAACATTTATGACAACTTGTAGAATCTTGTTATGACCCTTTTCAGCTATGACGATTTCGGCCCGCTTCATCTCATGACTTCCGGGTAACAGCAATATCTTCGAGCAATATACAATCCTGAGTAATTTCTTCCGCAGCAATGTTGCTTCGCCCAGGCTACATGCAGAAACACATTTGGATGAGTCTGGCCGGCCTGAAGTCAGCAGACATATTTAACTACATCGTTCGGAAAGGATATTAATCTGTTCTGGGGCAGATTTGAGGTAAACGGGTGTGGATTGGGGATCCCCGACATCATCCCTGTGACGATCACCTCTGATTTGTATCACGCCTCTTCATCCTGATATGATTCAGGGTTTGGCATCATAGTTCGCTCTCCACTGCTCTCGTCGTGACGCATTGCCTCGGGGTGGTTTTAACGTTATTCTGTCCCTCGTCGGGCTGCAGCAGGCCATTTTGCTTTACCCGCACACTGGCACCGTTCGATCTACATCTGGACACTTGACAGCTAGCGACTTACTCTGAGTGCCAATGATGTCCAAACTTCACCCGAGACAGGAAGGTCAAACGGATTAAGGGATGACACTGTCGCATTATCCACCTGTGGTCGTCACGATGGAACTAACACCACTTCCTACCTCCGGGCTCTAGGCGACTTATTCGCCCCACTTGGCTCCACTATGATGATTAGAGTTTTCGGAAGCGGCGACGCCAGATGTCATTTGACACCCGCTACCCGACTTCTTCCCATTCCGGCTCTGTACCAGCTGTCTGGTCATGCCAGGGTCACTACTGCGCCACCTGGCACTTCCCAGACTCTACGTCACAGATATCGACCATATGTCCTCCGAACCCAGTTCTACTGCGGGGTTTCGCCAAACAGATCCACCCATCGGTAAGGTCTTTGGGAGATAATGTTAAACTCGGGAAGTAACATTTTACTTTACCACTGAATTTCCCACTGCCACAAGTGCCCCAACTACACATCCGGTATTGCAAGTGAATACAAACGTTGAAGCACACTTCATACACAGAGATGTGGCTCATACTACGTCCTCATGCCGGCTATGTACTCGTACATCTGGATGGCTATGTACTCGCACATCTGGATGTTTTTTTTAGTTCCTATAAGGGGCAAGGTTTCCTTGGTTATAGCGCTGTTTATGGCATGAATTTGTATTGTATTTGTATTGATCCACATATGTTTTTTTTCAGACTGGTTAGAGTCGAGCTGTTGTTTCAATCAATGTTTCACGCCGTAAAAACCGGTTCCACGTCAAAACTTCTAATGCAGAACTTCTAACGTTAAAACTTCCAAGCCAAAACTTCCATAGGCAAAACTCATATGCGTCAAAACTTCTAACAGTTAAAACTTCTAATGAAAAAACTTCCAAGCGACAAAACTTCTAATGAAATAACTTCCAATGCCAAAACTTACAAGCGTCAAAACTTCAAATGCAAAAACTTCTAAACGTCAAAACTTCTTAGCGTCAAAACTTCTAATGAAAAAACTTCCAAGCGACAAAACTTCTAATGAAATTACTTCCAATGCAAAAACTTACAAGCGTCAAAACTTCTTAGCGTCAAAACTTCTTAGCGTCAAAACTTCCAATGAAAAAACTTCTAACCTAGTTTAACCTAACCTATTTCATTGTAAGTTTTGTCGCGAAGAAGTTTTTGCTTTGGAAGTTTTGACGGTTGGAAGTTTTGTCGCTAGGAAGTTTTGCCATTATAAGTTATGTCGTTTATACATTTTGGGATTGGAAGTTATTTCATTGGAAGTTTTGTCGCGAAGAAGTTTTTGCTTTGGAAGTTTTGACGGTTGGAAGTTTTGTTCATTGGAAGTTTTGTCGCGAAGAAGTTTTTACTTTGGAAGTTTTGACGCGAAGAAGTTTTTCCATTATAAGTTTTTCCTTTGGCAGTTTTGACGCGTGTAAGTTTTGACTTGGAAGTTCTGTCGTTAGAAGTAATTCCCTAGAAGTTTTGTCGGCACACCGTAAAAACCGATGTTCTGTTGTAGCAGGTGGACGTTCGGCTACTTCTCCGTCCTCGCCCGGAGCACTCTTCTCCGTCCTCGCCCAGACGGGCAGGGGTTGGGTCTGGCCGTTGGCTCACCTGCTACCGCACTGAGTGGGGACTGTTTTTGACTTGGTATTTCTATCGGCCCAGTAGCTGGTGGCCGACGGCGATCTTCTTCACGTGCCGACTCCCAATTCGCTCTCAACATTCGTCCCGTGTCGCTGGCGACGTGAGCCGTTGCCACTTTACTATGCCGTGTTGTTTTTACCTCTGTTTTCGCACGTTGCAGCCAGCGGGTGAGTGACGCACCGGTGAGCATTCCTCCTTGCTGTCCAGGGACTGTGCGAGACGAGAGGGCCGGCGCGGCAGCCCGGAACCATCCTCTCACGCTGCCGAGGCCAATTGGAAGCGGCGCAGGTGGTATTTTCGTTTCGCGCTTTAACCCGCGCACTGCAGGGGGTTTGCGCCCAACACGAACTGCGGGGGGGGGGGGTGATTTCCGCATCCCCCCCCAAAGATCTCGAAAACTACGCTACGTAGCGACGAGCGGAAAACAGCGTTTGATAGCTTGATACAAGTTATATCGAAAATATTCCAGTATTTGTTTTATGTCAGGTCAAAATTGAGGTCACCAGAGGTCATCAAAGGTCAAATTGTCCATGTTTTTCCTGTTTTAGGACTTATCTCCAGAAATTCCCATATATCTCGGAAACTATGCTAGACAAACTGAAAAGGCGATCGCCAGCCATTGAAATTTGCAATCGACGAGGTGTCCTCAAATGTGATCTAAGGTCAATATTTGAGGCTCCAGAGGTCAAAAAAGGAAAACAATGCTGTTTGTTTGCAAAACCGTTTTTCTTGCTGATAAATTTTTACCTAATACAGATAACGGAAAACTGTTTACGCCATTGTGTTTTTCTCGTCAAGTCGCTTCGAATCATAAACATGGTGACCTTGTTAGGTCAACTTCAAAATTTAGATTCAGGTCACGTGACCTTGACCTGAGGTCAAGACCCAAGTAGGTCATGTTGCATATAGGGAGACGTGTCTCGACGAGACAAACACATTTATGTCGGTTTTACTTCTCTATCTTCATTATGACGCGAGTTATTGACAAACAAGTGATGGTGAACTCGGAAGACCTCAAATGACCCCATAGGGGTCACTGAACAAAACTTACACTTGGATCATCAAGAACATCCTATAATAATATGATCTAGAAGTAATTGGACTAATATCATGCATATTCTTGAAATTGCAAGCATTTGCATATTTACCCATTGACTTATTATGGGGAGGTCACGAAATTGACCTGACCTTAGGTCACCGATATCAAAATCCCGAGATAAACAAATTGTAAGTACTTATGTCCTCATGACACCCTGTAAGTTTCAAACTGATCGGTGAGAAACTCTGGCTTTGGCACAACTGCAAACGTTTTTGGAGGTGGGGTCACTTGACCTGGTCTGGTGACCTGACCTGAGATGACCCGAGGTCATTTTTTTTCTTCTAAATGTGCACAATTGATGTCCCAACAGGTGTGCCAAAACCCGTGCGGCGCTACGCGCCGCCGTTTTTTTTCGCCATCTGCGAAAAACCTGAAGGGGGAGGGCGGGGGCGGAAATCACCCCCCCCCCCCCCTGGCAGTGCGCGGGTTAATCGGCCGCAAGTTGGAGTCTGGCTCCCAGGGTTCATTCCCCAGTGCCGCTGCAATCCGCTCCCTGAGCAATGGGGTGAGTGGCTCCGGCAGTCGGATCGCCTTTTTCTTCCAATATATTTGCACTCGGAATATTTTCCTTTTTCAGCAGACACAGGCGAGTCAATGATACCCATGATTTCCTCGATACCTTAGCAAGTGATGGCAAGTATGTACAGCGGCTGACTTGGTCAGTAGCTGTACATACTGCACACTTGTTTGAGTGATTTCACTGTTCTCTAATGGGCTAGTGATCAGCTGATCAGCTTACTTTGCCCTGTTCCCGACTGCCGCTGACGTTTCCTCCCCCATGTTTACAAGCGACAACTGACAAAACGGGGGGGGGGGGGGTGGGGCGGTCCCTGGCCTTTGAACCGCCGATAGTGAGGGGCTGGTGTGAGGTGAGGCCGAAACACCCACCTGCAGCTGATAAAAACGCTGGCAAAAATAAATCACACGTGACACTATGCCCGTCACCAGGCTGATACCTCTTAACAGATCCCGGTGCAATCACGCACCACCGGATTCAAAGTAGAGAGTCAATGGCGTCGCCCGCTGCCTTTCAGCATCAGCTCCAGCTTCATTCCGAGTTCCAGTGTCGCCGGCGGTAGGGCCGGGCGAAAACGTCGTCTCCGCCGGGCCGGCAACAGCAGGTCGTTTCTAATTGGAGCACGATGAGCCGCTCGCTGCAGGCCCGCAATGACGACACAGCCGGCCGGATGTGAGAACCGAGCGACGCCATTTGTTCTCTCATCGGCAACAGCTGCCCATTGACGAGACTGGCGATAAGGAGTTTAGCTCGAATGCAAGGCTGGAGCAGTACGGATCTGAGAGCTGGCGCTCCCCGGGAGACGGTCACATTAACGTTATATCGCTGCACCAACTGGACGACACACACACACCCACACCCCCACCCCCACACCCCCACCCCCACCCCCACCCCCACCCCCACCCCCACCCCCACCCACCCACCCACCCACCCACACGCACGCACGCACACCACACACCGCGCACACCGCACACCCACCCACACCACGCACGCACACCACGCACGCACACCACGCACGCACACCACGCACGCACACCGCACACCGCACACCGCACACCGCACACCGCACACCGCACACCGCACACCGCACACCGCACACCGCACACCGCACACCGCACACCGCACACCGCACACCGCACACCGCACACCGCACACCGCACACCGCACACCGCACACCGCACACCGCACACCGCACACCGCACACCGCACACCGCACACCGCACACCGCACACCGCACACCGCACACCGCACACCGCACACCGCACACCGCACACCGCACACCGCACACCGCACACCGCACACCGCACACCGCACACCGCACACCGCACACCGCACACCGCACACCGCACACCGCACACCGCACACCGCACACCGCACACCGCACACCGCACACCGCACACCGCACACCGCACACCGCACACCGCACACCGCACACCGCACACCGCACACCGCACACCGCACACCGCACACCGCACACCGCACACCGCACACCGCACACCGCACACCGCACACCGCACACCGCACACCGCACACCGCACACCGCACACCGCACACCGCACACCGCACACCGCACACCGCACACCGCACACCGCACACCGCACACCGCACACCGCACACCGCACACCGCACACCGCACACCGCACACCGCACACCGCACACCGCACACCGCACACCGCACACCGCACACCGCACACCGCACACCGCACACCGCACACCGCACACCGCACACCGCACACCGCACACCGCACACCGCACACCGCACACCGCACACCGCACACCGCACACCGCACACCGCACACCGCACACCGCACACCGCACACCGCACACCGCACACCGCACACCGCACACCGCACACCGCACACCGCACACCGCACACCGCACACACACACACACACACACACACACACACACACACACACACACACACACACACACACACACACACACACACACACACACACACACACACACACACACACACACACACACACACACACACACACACACACACACACACACACACACACACACACACACACACACACACACACACACACACACACACACACACACACACACACACACACACACACACACACACACACACACACACACACACACACACACACACACACACACACACACACACACACACACACACACACAAACTGGGCGACAGCTTGAGATCAGGAGGCTAGGACTAAATGAGACAAGCGATATGCTGATAGAGATTATCATAGAAATAGACAGATATACATACAAGACTAAACCAGTATGCATATTCATTTGTAATGCAGTGGAGGCGTTGCTCGTTCCCGGGAAGATTGATTATTTCGCTGCATCCCGCTAATTTAATTTATGGACCATAACTTGTGTCTACCTGACAATGGAGCCCGCCAAAATCTGGCGAGCCCGTACCAGTGCAGACTGCAGATTAATTATAATTAGTACGCGGCTCCAGCGTTATATTATTTAATTAGTCGGCTGTGACTTCAGTAGTCTGTAGCAGGCCGGCCACCACACGGTACTAACATGGGAGTGTAGGAAGTGAGCCCGCAGTATCACCTGGGAGTGCTGGAAGTGAGCCCGCAGTATCACATGGGAGTGTAGGAAGTGAGCCCGCAGTATCACCTGGGAGTGCTTGAAGTGAGTCTGCAGTCTCACATGGGAGTGCTGGAAGTGAGCCCGCAGTCTCACATGGAAGTGTAGGAAGTGAGCCCGCAGTCTCACATGGGAGTGTAGGAAGTGAGCCCGCAGTATCACATGGGAGTGCTGGAAGTGAGTCCGCAGTCTCACATGGGAGTGCTGGAAGTGAGCCCGCAGTCTCACATGGGAGTGCTGGAAGTGAGCCCGCAGTCTCACCTGGGAATGCTGGAAGTGAGCCCGCAGTCTCAACTGGGAGTGTTGGAAGTGAGTCTGCAGTCTCACCTGGGAGTGTTGGAAGTGAGCCCGCAGTATCACCTGGGAGTGTAGGAAGTGAGCCCGCAGTATCACCTGGGAGTGCTGGAAGTGAGTCCGCAGTCTCACATGGGAGTGCTGGACGTGAGCCCGCAGTCTCACCTGGGAGTGCTGGGAGTGAGCCCGCAGTCTCACATGGGAGTGTAGGAAGTGAGCCCGCAGTATCACCTGGGAGTGCTGGAAGTGAGCCCGCAGTCTCACATGGGAGTGCTGGAAGTGAGCCCGCAGTCTCACATGGGAGTGCTGGAAGTGAGCCCGCAATCTCACCTGGGAATGCTGGAAGTGAGCCCGAATGCTGGAAGTGAGCCCACAGTCTCACATGGGAGTGCTGGAAGTGAGTCCGCAGTTTCAACTGGGAGTGCTGGACGCGAGCCCGCAGTCTCACCTGGGAGTGTTGGAAGTAAGCCCGCACTCACATGGGAGTGTTGGAAGTGAGTCCGCAGTCTCAACTGGGAGTGTTGGAAGTGAGTCTGCAGTCTCACCTGAGAGTGCTGGAAGTGAGCCCACAGTCTCACCTGGGAGTGCTGGAAGTGAGCTCGCAGTCTCACATGGGAGTGCTGGAAGTGAGTCCGCAGTCTCAACTGGGAGTGCTGGACGTGAGCCCGCAGTCTCACCTGGGAGTGTTGGAAGTAAGCCCGCACTCACATGGGAGTGTTGGAAGTGAGTCCGCAGTCTCACCTGAGAGTGCTGGAAGTGAGCCCACAGTCTCACCTGAGAGTGCTGGAAGTGAGCCCACAGTCTCACCTGGGAGTGCTGGAAGTGAGTCCGCAGTCTCACATGGGAGTGCTGGAAGTGAGCCCGCAGTCTCACATGGGAGTGCTGGAAGTGAGCCCGCAGTCTCACCTGGGAGTGCTGGAAGTGAGCCCGCAGTCTCAACTGGGAGTGTTGGAAGTGAGTCTGCAGTCTCACCTGGGAGTGTTGGAAGTGAGCCCGCAGTCTCACCTGGGAGTGTAGGAAGTGAGCCCGCAGTATCACCTGGGAGTGCTGGAAGTGAGTCCGCAGTCTCACATGGGAGTGCTGGACGTGAGCCCGCAGTCTCACCTGGGAGTGCTGGGAGTGAGCCCGCAGTCTCACATGGGAGTGTAGGAAGTGAGCCCGCAGTATCACCTGGGAGTGCTGGAAGTGAGTCCGCAGTCTCACATGGGAGTGCTGGAAGTGAGCCCGCAGTCTCACATGGGAGTGCTGGAAGTGAGCCCGCAGTCTCACCTGGGAATGCTGGAAGTGAGCCCGCAGTCTCACATGGGAGTGCTGGAAGTGAGTCCGCAGTCTCAACTGGGAGTGCTGGACGTGAGCCCGCAGTCTCACCTGGGAGTGTTGGAAGTAAGCCCGCACTCACATGGGAGTGTTGGAAGTGAGTCCGCAGTCTCAACTGGGAGTGTTGGAAGTGAGTCTGCAGTCTCACCTGGGAGTGTTGGAAGTGAGCCCGCAGTCTCACCTGGAAGTGCTGGAAGTGAGCCCACAGTCTCACCTGGGAGTGCTGGAAGTGAGCCCGCAGTCTCACCTGGGAGTGCTGGACGTGAGCCCGCAGTCTCACCTGGGAGTGCTGGACGTGAGCACGCAGTCTCACCTGGGAGGGCTGGGAGTGAGCACGCAGTCTCACATGGGAGTGCTGGACGTGAGCCCGCAGTCTCACCTGGGAGTGTTGGAAGTGAGCCCGCAGTCTCACCTGGGAGTGCTGGAAGTGAGTCCGCAGTCTCAACTGGGAGTGCTGGAAGTGAGCCCGCAGTCTCACCTGGGAGTGCTGGAAGTGAGCCCGCAGTCTCACCTGGGAGTGTTGGAAGTGAGCCCGCAGTCTCACCTGGGAGTGTTGGAAGTGAGTCCGCAGTCTCACCGGGGAGTGCTGGAAGTGAGCCCGCAGTCTCACCTGGGAGTGCTGGAAGTGAGTCCGCAGCATGGTACCGATGTTCTGCGTATGGGAGAGGTCGAGCGCGGCGTCCACCTCGTCCAGGATGTAGATCGGGGCCGGCTTGAAGAGCAGCAGGGAGAGGATGAGCGAGAGCGCCACCAGGGAGCGCTGACCGCCGCTCAGCTCCGCCAGGGACTCCTTCCACACGCCGCCAAACGCCACACGCACCTGCGGCACAGCAGACGGGGTCAGGTCAGACGGGGTCAGAGCAGACGGGGTCAGAGCAGACGGGGGCAGAACTGACGGGGTCAGAGCAGACGGGGTCAGGCCAGACGGGGTCAGGTCAGACGGGGTCAGATCAGACGGGGTCAGGTCAGACGGGGTCAGGTCAGACGGGGTCAGGTCAGACGGGGTCAGGTCAGGCGGGGTCAGGTCAGACGGGGTCAGGTCAGGCGGGGTCAGGTCAGACGGGCGGGGCGGCCGGGGAGAGAGATGAGCGGCAAGGCAGACGGGC
This sequence comes from Chirona hameri, assembly GCA_036785665.1. Classification (NCBI taxonomy): domain Eukaryota; kingdom Metazoa; phylum Arthropoda; class Thecostraca; order Balanomorpha; family Balanidae; genus Chirona; species Chirona hameri. The sequence continues at coordinate 41,246 of JAXIVJ010008674.1, forward strand.
AGGGCAGACACGGGACAGGTCAGACGGACATATCATATTACACGGGCAGGGAGACACGGGACCGGGCAAACGGGCAGGACAGACGAGACGGGCAAATGGGCAGACAGACACGGGGTCAGACACGGGGTCAGACACGGGGTCAGACACGGGATATGGTCGGTCAGACACGGGTAGAACGGCACGAGATAGGACGCACACCAGCAATATTCCGCAATTAGAATCTGTAAAGCGTGAGTGGCATTGGCGTACCCGTGAGCCAGATGAGCTATACAATAGTTGTACACCACTTAGATCTCTTCGTGAAACTCAGTCAGTGCCTACTTTCAGGCAACGCGTCAGCGTCGGCCGATACACATCCGCTCGGCCGAATGACCACTACGCCGTTTCAAATACACGAGTTGTCAGAGCTGTTGAGCAAAGGAGCAGTGATAGCTCTGCTCCGGAGAAACATTTTCGTTAAATGGAATGTTTCACCTTTGTATTGGTTTTGAACTGAGATAGCCATTATCTTTGGCCGTTATTGAAATGTCGTAAATACTAAGGTAATTTCCCCCAAAACTTTGCCGTTTTTAAAGGGAATAGTTCACCTTTAACATGGAGTTTTGGACTGAGATAGCAGATTTGTAGAGCAGATCTAAAAATGGGTTGTGGTGAAAGAATTACCTCCCTACGTTAAGTAATTTCGACACAGGACTAGTGGGTCTTGTTTCAATTCCGCTGTTCCGGGCCACGATCAGTTCCTTTCGCTCGCCGCTCGCCGCCGCCGGCTCGCCGCCGGAGGCAGGTACACTCTCTGGCACGTAGTCTCTGGTCACGACGCCTCGTTAATATCCGCTCAGCCGCACGGGCGGCGCGGCGGCCTCTTGTCAGAGACTGTACTTGGCGTCAGGCGGAGCGGGGGAGCCGTAACGCCTGCTGCTATCGTACGATTTCTCGTGAAATAGAAAGAGAAACTTACTTCTTTCTCCACATATATCCATCAGTTGTCCAAACCAAAGTCATATTCGTAGTTTTGAGCTCAAGATGCACCGTATGGTTGAATTTCGAGACGGTTGAATTTCGAGACGACTTTCAAGGTGACCTATTCCCTAAGCAATGTAATTTCCCATTTGCAAAATGGGGTCTAGGCTAGTGCCGCCGCTGATTGGCTGACACACTTTTTCAGCCAATCCCACATTGTCAGTCAATCAGTGGCGGTCTATAGCTCAATAATGACGTCATCATTCCAAATTTAAAACCTTAATTTGTATAAAGTTAAGTGACTTTTCGAGAGAACAAATATCACCATCGTTATCAGCAGCACTTACTTCATATTTTCGACTACAACCAGCGTATTTGACAACTTTCAGAAAGGTGAAACATTCCCTTTAAAGGCACAAGGGATACAGCCAGCAGACCTCAGACCCTGGTGGAAATGAGGACTGCTATCGGAATGAATGGCTCTAATGAATGACTAATGAATGACTAATGAATGACTAATGAATGGCTATAATGAATGACTCCAATGAATGACTCTAATGAATGACTCTAATGAATGACTCTAATGAATGACTAATGAATGACTAATGAATGACTCTAATGAATGACTCTAATGAATGGCTCTAATGAATGACTATAATGAATGGCTCTAATGAATGACTAATGAATGACTAATGAATGGCTCTAATGAATGACTCGGCTATGATTGTGGATAACGTAGGGACGTTATTGGTTCCCATCGCCAGCCCATAGGATACCGGCCATCGTCGCCACATCGCCCGGCACTCATCTCCCAGTACAGCCCAATCATCTGTAGCCGTGTCTCCATAAACAGCAGAGTCGAATCGACCGCCCGCAACACAGAGCATGCCACCCACCAACGATACTTAAGTCGACTCCAATCCAGCCGTCATCGTATCACGCATGCCATCATCACACAGACAGCGTATTATCACTGTTTGCAAACCATTAAGTGTCATGACAACGGCATGTCCCATGTCATTCATCGCAAACAGCAATACCAACATCTGCAAATACAGAGTCGTGTTACCATAGAGGCGATATGAGACGGTGATGAGGGCGTCATCGCCCGTACCGACGGTCGGATGTCTAGAGGCGGAGTCGGCGCGGAACACGGAACAGTAACGACGCAGGGTGAGCTTTTCATGAAGGATCGGAACAAAGCGTGCCAAAAACAGGGTCGGAAAAACCGGTGTTTTCATCAAAACCCACTGGGTAGTGTTTTTTTTGCGGGTTTTGTGGGTTTTTTCTTCTTCTCAGACCTCATTGTGGCAAGCCTGTACTTGAACGCCACCAATGTGCAACTTTTTAGCATGCAACAACTAGCCAAAAAGATGCTAAACGTTATATTTGCGTTACACACCTTAACCCTCGCCAGTGCAGGGTCCGATACCTACGTGACCGTGCGGGGGGGGGGGGGGGGGTACGACCCCCTTGCGTTTCGCCACTAATTGAGCTAGAGCTTCAATTAAAACAACGAGCGTGTTGCTTGTGATGAGAGGAAGCCGTTGGTACCCGATGTTAATGCCCTGGGTCATTAAGTGACCTCTGAGGCATGTCAATGAACCGGATGTCATCCAAACCGTGCATGTGTAGAGATTTAATTATAATCGAGCTAGAATCGTGAATGAACATACAATTATGCAAAATGGGTGCCAAACTTGAAATTAGCGTCACAAAATGTCCTAGAAACTACCAGAGTCCAACAAGGTCATATCAGGTCATCGGAGGTCAGTGACCTCGGTTGACCTGTGAAAGTGCATGACTCCAGTGGAACATATAATTATGGAAAATGGATGCAAATTTTGAAATCAGCGTCACAAAATGTCTTAGAAACTGCCAGAGGCCAAACAAGTCATCTCAGGTCATCGGAGGTCACGATCTCAGTGGAAACCATAAATGTCATCTGTTGACCTGTGCATATGCTCCTAAACAACAAACACTCGGAAACTACACAAGTTACAACTTGTGCAGTTTCCGAGTCGATCGATGCTTATAACTTACAAGCATCGATACTACGGGACGCCAGTTGCGCCTCACACGACCTTGAGAAACAGGTCATAGGTCACCGGTCATGGGGAGTAGAAGTTGGAAATTTTCAGAGTATGTGACAAATTGTTCACAAGACGTAGGGTACTGAAAGTTTCATCGCAAGCAATTGATAAATACGCGAGTTATTCCGAAAAACCGAGGGGGGGCCCTCTGCACTGGCGAGGGTTAGGTTGCTGATTAATATGGTAGTAAAACAAATCCGGAGCTTTACTTTGGTCATGTTGAAAGAGCACCATTTCGGCCGAAAGGGGTGGAGGTGCGATTTATTAATCATTCCGAATAATGCATGGCGCTAACACTGCTCAAACAAAGCAACCAAGAATCATTGGTAGCAATTAGTATTGTCACCGATGGGGCGCGATGAACACGCGAGGACTTCCCGTTAACTAAGGGGGAAATATCTACCGTATATAAGCGACCGGACCCAACATTAGCCATGTTTTTCACAGGCTTATTTTCTTGCAGATAGTGACTGAATGTGCCCGAAAATTTGTACACAATTGCCCACTGCCCCCCCCCCCCCCAAAAAAAAAAAACACGTTACTGATCGTCACGAAACGTTCAAAATAGAAGTATATTAGACTGTCAACGCATGCGTCGTGTAGAAATATCCAGTGACAGTGGAACCGAGAAGGGAGTTCTGGGGAATGACATCGTCCCTAGAAGATAATATATAGGAATCGGATTGTTAAAACAAGGAAAAATGCAGCGTTGCCAGGGTAACTTAGTAAGTTTGGACACACAGCCACAGCTGATGCGATAATAACCTTTACTTCTCGATATGTATTGGAAACAATATGCAGTAACCACTTTGATGAAGAAGAAAAACAGGGTGGGTTTTTACATTAAATTGCCCACTAAAAAACGGGTAGTAGGTAATGGGTAGTGCCAACCCTGCCTATAATGCACGCAGTTCTTCGCAATTGTCCGAAGATTTGCCCATCGGGCACGAACAAGCTCAAAACAAGGAAAATGACAAATGGTCGAGCACTTATACCTATCCTTAACGAAAAAGCCAGTACATATTCGTGATCAAGACAAAGTGAACCAGCATCGGAAGTGATTGATTTTGCACACACAACTTCTGGAATATTACTATATTATCAAGCTCACACCTACTATCAAATGCCGTTGTGTAAGCAGACTGCGAATACCAAATCGTATACAAAAATGAGTTCCGTTCCCCGATGTCTTTTAAGCTGGCATCGCACTGCATTTCGCACATTGCTGGGCACCACAGAGAAATAAATGAAATATATGAATAAATCTGAATTGTTATCTTTATTTATATGTTTTAGCAAAATATTTTGACAAGATTTCCTTTGATTTATTCATTGGAAAATTATTAAAGAGAATAAATAGGTGACCTTAAAAAATGTCTTAAAATTTGGCTATACGGGGTATTTTGAGCTGAAAAAACGAACATGTCATTTGTTTGGACGATAGATGGATATCCGTCTAGAAATGGGCATGTTTCTCTTTTCCCCTTCATGACCTTAAAACACTTCATGACAATGTATGACGTCATGCATATGGTAGCTTGGATAAGGAAGTTATTACACACAATAATAGCGCACTTGAGGCATATATACGCAGGCGCCAGGCTGCTTGCAACGTAAACAACCGTTGTGAAATTGGCAGCACAGAGCGAGTTTCTGTCTGATTTGTATTATAAACCTATCGCTGAAATACTGGCATCGTAAAAAAAAATACTCATAGCTAATGTGTGGTCGATTGTGCGTTTATATTTCAAGAAAACGAGGAAGAGTTCGCTTGTAATTATTGCAGTACTCCATGGTTAACTACAGTGAGCTATATCGCCCAAAACCCCAATCATCATCATCATACAGTGGAGCTATATCGCCCAAAACCCCAATCATCATCATCATACAGTGGAGCTATTGAGAAGATTGACGCAAATGTTGGAACCTATTTTTTAGTATCTATGTGTGTAGCTAATTTTGTTCGTGTTGAGTATATATTCCTGTGATGCTGGGACGCTGGTTCTTCCATTTAATGGTGGATAATTGGTGGATGTGTCAATTAATATAATCAGGGGCGTCGCCACGGATTTTTGAGTGGGGGGGGGGGGACGAAGTGTCGAATGAACCATCAGTACGGTTCGCGCAAATGTGAAGGAAAATCAGTTTTTGCCTTATAATTTGTACTTAGGGAACGCATTTTTTAGTTGTAAGTTGGTCACTTGTAACTATCAGCTTTATTTTATACTTAAAACTATAACAGGTGATGGATGAAAAACAATAACTTATTCGGAAATCTTCATGACATTGCTCAAACAACGCTATATTCGATACACTGCCAGGCGATTCGCTCATCGCTGTTTGGGATACATATCCTAGCTATTCGTGTTACATGGAAATCTATTTCATACTAATTATAAGAAGTGGCAGCCACCTGTCCGTCTTCCGTTCGGATGTCACTCGATTGCTTAATAACTCCGCGCACCTTGCAGTCAAAACCGAGAAATGTGGCATGTTAGTGGGGATGTATGGTCACACTATCGTAGGCAATTTTTGCGTCGATCCATGATCACAATAGACTGCAATTCTAATTATTATTAAAGGGATATTGCCACCTCCGGAGCATTTCTACAAAGTAACTTGAATGAATGGTGGGGATCAACAATCATGTATGCTCAAGCTCAAACTTGCTCATGCAGCACCTAAAGCGGTGTATCGGCAAAGCGTTTTGTATTTATTTCTGACTCCAAAACGTTGGTCCCAGCTGTGCTCAGTACTAGATTCATGATGGCGGCTCTCATTCAGTTTGGGACCTTGAAAAGTCTATCTGTGTTATAAGGTATAGGTCACATAACTCATACGGTCCCGAAGTCGAGCCATAGTAATTCTTGCTGTTTTATTATGAAAGGGGCTAAGGTTGTTGAAAATATAAATTCACTTTTATTATGAACGGGGCTAAGGTTGTTGAAAATATAATTCACTGCATACGCTTTTTAATTTTAAAAATGCACTGACGTATGGTGATGTTGAGTTTGCAAACATTCAAAATAAAATAACAGTCCGCAAAGAAGTGATTCTAAATAGTGATGTGGCGACTCCCATTTACGAATGCTTGGCAAAGCATGAGTGGTGCAGAATGTATTTTTTTGATCTAATGGGGGGAGTTTCGGGAAACCAAATTTTGCAGGTGAAATCGGCACGCTTAATCGACCGATACACACCAAAAACTCCATATTGACCTGCGAAGGTGGCAATGTCCCTTTAATATGCCGTGAATATCAGAACTTATATGCGCCACCCGGCTGCCACTGGACTGGCATTTTTGCTTTCGGGAGACACTGGCTCGTTGGTCATGGGTGAGGTCAGGGTCAGGGGTTTATTAATTTATCGAGGTCAGGTGGTTGCCGATACACATACAAGGCAGCGTCACTGGCGTGTTTTTTTTCTATCTTCTTCATAAGCTCAGCGCATCTCACTGGTGGTGGTATTAAACTATTAATGTTCTATGTTTAACTGATAAAAACGTATTGACGAAAAACTGTTCGAGAAAAAAAATGTCTGCGTGACCATGATGACCGACCCGGGCTGCCAGTAACTGTACCAGGAGGACGGAATCGACCCGGAACCGGTGACTGCCGCTGGCTCGTTGTGCGAGAAAGTCGTTTGTGGATGGCTGCCCGAAACGGAGGCGGATGAATTAGCTTGTGTACTTGGAGTAATGGATACAATAAAGTAATAATCCGAAAACTACCTCGGTTTGCAAACCTTGAACGCGTTCTGGGACAGAACTTGAACGAAATGGCTTGCATATTTTATTTTATCAATTTAGTCCGAAGCTTTTGAATGGGATATATTTCCTAGGTCCAGGACCTGGCATTGACAGTTGTATTACCGAACCGCGAGCCGATGGTCTTCGGTCAACAAGGGGGGGGGGGGGGAATATACGTATGAGCGGCCTGACCGTAGCCATGGTGTTCAGAAGCTTATTTCTTTGCAGCTATTCGGTCGAAGTGACTGCAAACTTGCACACAAAAACGTTCATGTCGTAAAACTATCTTCCGGTGTTTCCTTTCAGCAAGCACAAAGTGTACCTAAACAACAAATAGGGCACATTAACGCATGCCCCCCCCCCCCCCCCCCACCAACGGCGACGCCCTTGAATACAATTATGGTGAAAACCTCTTGTGTCTTCAGTTTTGGAATTGGTTGAGTTTCTGCCCGACCGAGCACTGACACACCCTTTCAAATTATCTGGAGTCTAGCTGCCTGATCTGATCACACAACTTCAATCTTGCCACCATATCTCAATCTGCCAAACCGCCCATCGCAATGGTGACCATAATGCATCGCCAACGGGAAAACGGCTTTGTCAATTTCAGCTTTATTGACAAACCAGACAGATGTGGCACAATGCGCGCTGATGTAAGGTGGTTTGGTTGCTGGTCACCTCGATGAAGATAGGCTCCCATCCTTAAACCCGCGCGGCGCCTGGGGGGGTTAATTTTACCCCACTCCCCGGATTTTCTCCATAACTTGAAAACTATGACAGATATCGAAGTGAAACTTTCCAGTACATTATGGTGCATCAATTCTACATCTTGTGTTTATATTTTTTTTTTAATTCGTGGGAATTTTGAGGAGATAATGACGTTTTAGTGACGTCATGTCATGTCATTTTTGGTGAAAAAACGTTAAACGTTTGACAAATCGTAGAAAATAGCGTATTCATGCAAATCGCAAATAACAAGGCGTCCAAAGAAAGGAAATAACATTGTCTTTAACATGGCTATCTCAGATGTTCAAATTTTGGGTTTTTGACCCCCAAAAATAAAAAAAACAGATTTTTTGGGAAGAATTTCCACAAAAGTTTTTTGTTTGAAGATTTTCAAAAAACCGGAAGATATATTAGAGAACCGAGTCATGAAACGATGTTCAATACCAAATTTCAAAGCAATTTCTTTATTTTTGACTGACTTATGGCTCTCTAAGAATAAGTAACTCATGACGTCATTTTTTTTAATTGCGTTTTTTGGCTTTTACTGACCAGAATACAGACACATAAATGCCACCACTGTATTTCTAAGACAAAACTAGTCTAGAAACATGCACTGTTTATTTAGATTAATCAATTTCAAATTTTGACCTTATTGTGACCTGACCTTGACCTGAGGGCGATTATATGGTGTCAGGCTGTGAAAATGGCTGCTTCTATCGAATTATACGTGCTAAAATAACCCATACAACATGTGTCGCATGGCTTTCGTAGACCTGTGACCTTTTGTGACCTGACCTTGACCTTTGCTTAAAATTTCACTTTCACTTATGCGGAAGATGCATTATAGATTTGGGAGCACTTTGTGAGATAATGGTTGCAATACAAGGCTTTGGATGGAAAGTATAGCCCAAAAACCCAAATACTTAAATTTTGACACTTGACCTGACCGTGACCTGACATGTGACCTTTAGTTAATAATTTCGGGCATGCGTTAGATTCTTCTCACTGAGAGCTTTCGATCGCCGCCTTGCGCGTCTCGCTGCGGTTATTGGTTCGGAAGATACGAGGGGGGGTAAAATTTACCCCCCCCCCCACCCCAGCACCGCACGTTCGGATGGAGACCCCAGCGCCGCGCGGTTAAAGGGAGATAATCACCGTTTGATTTTGTTAGCAACAATTTATTCGGCTGCCGTTATGGTGTTAAAATGTATCTAATTTAAGAATTAAATCAAACTATTCCCTAATTAAAAGTTTGAAGTTTGGGAAATTAATGATCGGGATTTTCCCTCCACTATTGGAAACAGCGCAAACTCTGGCGCATTTTGAATCAATCTTTTCAACGTTGATGAATGGGCACTTGGTAAACAAATCGCCGACACTAAATAGGTCGCCGTAGTTTAGCTTGGCAAACATATTGCACACCTTCATGATAAATAACAATGCGTAGAGAGGCTAATTTACTGAATTCGCTACCGAGTACTTGCTAAGTACCGACCGATATAAGCGTGGATCGCTTATCGGTAGGAAACTGCCAATATCTGCCGTGCAAAGGTGAATCCACGTATGTCATTTTTTGGCCAAATTATTTTTTTAAAATCATTCGAAAGCTTGAGTTACGGGCGCATCTAATGGTTGTATCAGTTTTTCGATAAAACATGTTTTCGGAAACTTATTTTCGAACAAAGTTTCGAAAACACGTATGTTGCACAGTGTTCCGAACACGCAAAAGTGAAAGCACGTATGTTGTAATGCGCGTCAAAAACACGTATGTCATGACATACGTTGTTTTCTACTTTGCGCTCTGGCGCATCAGTTTTAACATACGTGTTTGTATCGGGAATTACGGAGTGCGGAGCGGGGTGTCTTAAGATCCGTCAAATCGGGGGTGTCTTAAGAGCCGGCGGCGGAGTCACCGGACCAGCCGGCGGAGTCACCGGACCAGCCGGCCGGAGTCACCGGACCAGCCGGCGGAGACACCGACCAGCCGGCGGAGACACCGGACCAGCCGGCGGAGACACCGGACCTCATCTCACCTCACCGGACCGAGTTCTCAATGGACTCTGATTGTTCTCTACTTAACATCTCATACGTCTCTACGCCATCTTTAGATCTGGAAGGCATACTCTCTTCTGGAAGTATCACCTCTATTAGAGGCGCTAGGGTTGCTTGAAGTCGCATCCAGAGACAACGTCATTCCAGCCAGCCGACGAGACAAATGTCCTGAACAGCGACCCTGTTTCCGGCCGACGAACGCGACCTAGGAGCGGGACAATGAACGCTACCTCGGAGCTGGAGACGGACGCGACCTCGGAGCGGGCGACGAACGCTACCTCGGAGCTGAGACGAACGCTACCTCGGAGCTGGAGACGGACGCGACCTCGGAGCTGGAGACGGACGCGACCTCAGAGCGGGCGACGAACGCTACCTCGGAGCTGGAGACGGACGCGACCCTCGGAGCTGGAGACGGACGCGACCTCGGAGCTGGAGACGGACGCGACCTCGGAGCGGGCGACGAACGCTACCTCGGAGCTGGAGACGGACGCGACCTCGGAGCGGGCGACGAACGCTACCTCGGAGCTGGAGACGGACCGCTACCTCGGAGCTGGAGACGGACGCGACCTCGGAGCTGGAGACGGACGCGACCTCGGAGCTGGAGACGGACGAGACCTCGAGCTGAGACGGACGCGACCTCGGAGCTGGAGACGGACGCGACCTCGGAGCTGGAGACGGACGCGACCTCGGAGCGGAGACGGACGCTACCTGTTGTTGTTGTTGTTGTGTCTCCTCCCGGTCCCCGCCGATGCGGTGACGTAGCCACACGGCTCGTGTGGGCCGCGTAGCCGGCGGCCAAGGGCCGCCAGCACGTCGTCGCGCCGTAGGTCGCGCTCCGTGGCATAGATGTTGCCCAGCGCAACGGAGACGATGGCCGCACAGGCACGGGCAGCGCATCAGGATGTGCGCCGGCGTGTCGGCGGCCACCTTGCACACGAGGCGCAGGCCCGCTGGGCAGTCGGCCTCGTTGCACTGGGTGCAGTCCTCAGTCGGTCGGCATCCGATACGGTGGAGGTATTGCTCGGAGCTGGTGTCCACCGACTCCTCTCGGGTTGCGGCACGGGGGGGGGGGACAGTCCCCCATTATGGGCCGATTACCATCCGTCCGTCCGGCCAGCCAGCCTGCCAGCTTCTCCTGGCGGCCCTTGTCACAGTTCGGGTGAGAGTGCGTACGTCGACTGCGTCGTTATCTGAGGGAGGGAAGTCGCCTCCTTTGCCAGGACGCCGGTACTCTCGTTGCCTGGTAGGCCGCAGTGCGCCGGCACCCACTGGATGTGCACGGCGCAGCTAGAAGCCTCCAGCCCACGGAGCGGCGTCCAGATTCTGAATCCCATCGCCGAGTCTGCGCCGCCCGTGCCATATCAATGGGAAATGATTGGGGAGGTCAAAAGGTCTGGATACTTCTGACCTCAAAAGGATCCCTAAAGGAGCCCCCAATGTAAATATGTCAACCCTATTTTTCCAACATCAGTATATGTCACTATTGCAAAATGGCTGAAGTTGTGTGTCTCAATCTAATCTGACAATGGAATACACAAAATGATTTCAGTGATACACACTTAACGTAATGTACAAAAACGAAACCCTTACAAGAACACTTTTCTAAATCAAAGCATCCTCCAAATCAGTCCAACAATGTGTCAATATTAGGTCATCCAAAGATCCTGATTTCATTCACAATGCAAATGAAATAGGCTGATCCACGTTCATGACATAGTGTGGGGTGGTCAAAATGAGGCAATGACCCCCACTAACTCGAAAACTAAAAGGGCTAGAAGGACGCGAAAAAGGTGATCGAAAGCTCTCGACAAGGCAATTCGAGGTTACAACTGGCAGTTTTTGGCTCGAGTCAATATTGAGGTCACCAGAGGTCATCAAAGGTCAAATTTGCAAAGTACAGGATGTTGCTCAAGAAACCCCCAAATATCTCGGGAACTATGATAGCTACGAACAACAGAAAATAGACATCGAAAGCTCTTGAGAAATGCAATCGGCATTGATGTCCTTAAACATTAACTCAGCCTCAGGTCAATAGTTTAGGCTACAGAGGTCACCAAAGGTCAAGATGGCTGTATCATACGAACTGTTGCTAGAACGCGTCTTACATTTGCACAGGCGTCCTCAGAAAATGTAAGCATCTCATTTGACCGTTTTTAGACCGATTGAATAAAGGCTGTGATTTTGATGGCGATTTTTTATATTTTTACTTTCCCTACAATTGAGAATTTTGAACGCTTTGTGGGTGGAAAAACGGCATCCGAATTAGCTAAAATTTGGCTAAAAAGAGCGGGAGAGCGGGAGTGCGCGAGTGCGGGAGAGCGAGAGAGCGAGAGTGATAGTGCCGCGATTCGATAGTCCTGTCAGACGGGAGCGAATAGATCGAGGAATGATCAAAGCGAGAACTACGTTTCTGCACGTGCACGTCCACAGACTATATTGGCATGCCACCAGGCCCGCCGGGCTTAGCAGACGCTTGATAGTGTAATGGTTATCGCGTCGGATCTCAGTCATGTATGATGTGTAGAGCGTGTTCGAATCTCGTCACGGTGGCTTCATTTTTTTTTTCCGATTGAGGATTTGATGAAAGTGAATATATATATATATATATATATAATATATATATATATATATATATATATATATATATATATATATATATATATATATATATATATATATTATATATATTATATTATTATATATATATTATGATATATATATATATTATATATATATATATATATATATATATATATATATATATATATATATTATATATATATATATATATATATATATATATATATATATATATATATATATAGTATATATATATATATATAATATATATACTATATAATATATACATATATACATATATACATATATACATATATACATATATACATATATACATATATACATATATACATATATACATATATACATATATACATATATACATATATACATATATACATATATACATATATACATATATACATATATACACATATACACATATACACATATACACATATACACATATACACATATACACATATACACATATACACATATACACATATACACATATACACATATACACATATACAACATATATACATATATACATATATACATATATACATATATACATATATACAATATATACATATATACATATAATACATATACATATATACATATATACATATATACATATATACATATATACATATATACATATATACATATATACATATATACATATATACATATATACATATATACATATATACATATATACATATATACAAATATACATATATACATATATACATATATACATATATACATATATACATATATACATATATACATTATATACATATATAGACATATATACATATATACATATATAACATATATACATATATACATATATACATATATACATATATACATATATACATATATACATATATACATATATACATATAATACATATATACATATATACATATATACATATATACATATATACATATATACATATATACATATATACATATATACATATATACATATATACATATATAC